>JAODTR010028018.1:0-22534 GCA_025399935.1 Amblyopsis rosae
TTACATTATTCTTACCATCACATTATAGATACGTGTAATGCACTTTCAGATTTGAACATTATTAATTATGTTGGGTGTAAATCCGACAGTCCGAAGAGTTCGTGGAAAGGACATCTCTGATTTATCACCTTGTTTTCTCCAAACTGTGTCTCCTATGAGCCTTAAGACAACACCTTAGCTCTGGTTTCGCTCAGGCTCCAGTCATTTCGATGGAGTGGGGGGTTGTTTATGTGCGAGCCATGATAAGGACGCATGCTGGCGTGATACATTCCTTCGCTTATCTGTTCTTAGCGCTGGGCAGAGTCAGGGGTGTGCGTGTGTGTGTGTGTGTGTGTGTGTGTGTGTGTGTGTGTGTGTGTGTAAAGCTCCTTTAGACCTGGGTGGCCCCGGTCCCACTGGTGAACAGGGGTGGTGAAGGCACTTCTACACAGTCCAATATTCAAACCTTAATAATTCCTCAGCATGAATTATCAATGGCGTGGTTCGACTGCTGGATCACTACAACAGTAATATAACACCGGATAAGCGGGAGAAGACGGATGGATGGAACACAACGTATTGCACTACAATATTTTAATTACCTTTATACCTCTGTGTGTGTGTGTGTGCGTGCGTGCGTGTGTGTATACGTTGTTGAATGAAGCTGTTATCTCAGAAACAATGTGTGTGCGTGTGCGTGTGTGCGTGTGTGTATACGTTGTTGAATGAAGCTGTTATCTCAGAAACAATGTGTGGGTGTGTGTGTGTGTGTATACATTGTGGAATGAAGCTGTTATCTCAGAAACAATGTGTGTGTGCGTGTGTGTGTGTGGCAGCTGGGAGATGTTTCCTGGTACAGAAGGACCCTGAATCGCAGTATTTCACTGTTATTTGCACTTCCTCTGCAAAGAAGCTCTCTTTCTTTATCTTTACTAACCTGCCGGTATAAAATCAGTTCCCCATGGTGCATGCGTGCCTGGCTTTTATGCCAATACACACCCATGAAAAATAAAGAGTAAGCACACCCCTTTTGAACCAATTCGCCTGGCACAGTGACCGTTTCATCCGGCGTGAAACGAGCGAAACTGGATTTGGACACATCCTCAATGAATGTTAGACCGAGCGCTTAGATGGTTAACGTGGCTTCCTTGTTGTCTTGTAGTGTTTAGTCCAATAAGCACGCTTTACGTTTATACAGACAGCTCTCGTGACATCTGCACAGCAGCCCCGCTACGTACCTGACGGACCAGAGAGACGAGATGAGGAGACACACTTGAAAGGCGTTCTTATTTAAAACAGCTCTCTGCTGCCGCCCGGTACGCTAATGAGGAACAGGAGGTTTAATTAAAGGTCTCTGCGCTGTACAAAACAAACCGCAATATGAGGGATGGAAAGAGACTGGAACAAATTGAAAGCGTATCACAAAGAGGAATGGGAAAACAACAAAGCAAAAGTGAATACTTACAATTAGGTTAACACCCACACACACACGCACGCGCACACACACACACACACACACACACACAGACACTCTCTAAGAGGAGCGAGATGAAGAAACTGCTAAGAAGACCTTAAAACGCCAACAAAGGAAAAACTGTCAATTAGGACAACAAAGAATATCTGGACTTGGGCAACATATTGTGTTCCAGCAGGTTGCTAATGAAAGGTGAGAATGATTGGACCAGATCAACACTAGGAAATTCTTCCCATAAGAAGTTAAAGGCAACTATAGCAACCTATAAGCACAGAGTCCACTGTGTCTGTGAGGAATTAGCTTGACAGTATACTGAACTTAACTAGAAGCTGTCAGCATGGAAACATGTCAGCAATCAGCATGCCATTTAATTTAATATGAAGACTTTATTTATAGAACGTATTAGCAATTTAGTCTTGCTCATCCAAAAATGCTAATTATCTCTGGATTTTGGAGGTTAATCACAGTCATTATATCCAGAATTAAAGTTCAGGTGTGAGTGTGTGTGTGTCTGAAACGTGTTCTGGTTCTGAGGGAGCACCCTATGGCATTTAAGGAGAGGGTGTTTTGTTTTGGATCTTTCTCCAGAATCCTTGGCTCACCTTTAAATCCCCTGTGAGAGAGCGGAGCCTCTCATACCAAGCCATTCAAAAAAGGCTTCCCGCTCTGCTTCTGGAAGCGGGACGGCAGCGCATGCCAAAGTGAAACAGCAAACGGCAAAAATCGGTCCTATTTATTTTTATTTTGTCGTCGCGGGAGGACAATCAGAGCATAGCGACAAACCATTAGGAAAGCTTGTGGGCGGTACTACACACTGAAAGTAAGCAAATGTTTTTGTTCTAAACGTCAAAGGAGGGGCGGATTTCAAAATTCTGCCGTTGGCACTTACAAGCGTTCTCACCGCTCATGTGTAAATGCAGCCTAAGGCCGCGTGTTTTTCCTCATCTGAAAACGCTGGTAGCTCTGCTGAAAACGCCCAACTGTCAAGAGCTAGCAAGCGTTTCTTTTGGTTGTTATGAAACAGAATCTCTGTGGGAATTCATATGTTGCACATTATTTCATTTGTAATATTCTATACATCATTGTTCGTGTTAGTATTGTTGTGGTAGTCCGGGGATATCATCTGACTATCAACTTCTCCATTGTTGCTGTCATTGTGTGCAAGAAGTAGGATGTGACGGTTGCTCGTAGTATTTGTCCCGCCCCTTCACCGCTGCGATTGGACAGCCAGGGAAACAGTGACAGTGATGGGCGTCAACTTGAAAAAACACTCAGTGCCCAACGTTCGGCGTGGAAAAAACGCTCAGTGCCACGCTCCTGGCGTTTTTAGAAGTCGGAAAAAACGCAGCGCTCCCATTGGAATCAATTGAAAAACAACGCTGGCTTGAGAAAAAAATGCTTCGGGTGATGGGGCATCTCCTCTCAAGGTGCTTCCACCTCTCCTTGCTCTACATCCCTGTGACTGTATGACCTCACAGCCACGGTGGCAGCTGCTCATCAACGTCCTCGCCGCACACAGCACAACTATCGACTGTTGTGTTCTTACTGTGAGCATGCGGGCAAACCCACCACGCGCCTCATAAATACTGACGGTCACTCTGGCCCGGGCAGCTGGGTAGTATAAAATATAAAAGAAAGGGCTCCGAATGATAGCAAAGGATGAGTGCCGTCTGCTGCGCATACCACGGCGGGACAAAAAATAAATCAAGCAAGAAGGGCAGGGAGAGATTCATCTTGCCACAAACAACGGAGTCACCCGAGCCTTAACGTTTGTGACGGAGGCGATCTGGGCAGCATCTGCTTGGGCTGCTTTGGTTAGAGGAAGGAAAAAGGGAGGTCCTAGAGCAGATTTATAGCGGCGAGGCAAACGAGAGCTGGATGTATGGGTGCTGGCTGTTGTACGTGAACAAGCTGCTGTGTCTGGCTTCATGGGTGCCTAGTTGCGTGGAAGTAAAGGGTAACGGGGGAAGGTGGATGTGGTTGGGGGTGTCGGGTGGGTGACGTGGAACAGCTGGGGTGGGTTGCAAACCGGGTGGGGCCACAATTCTCAGGCCCGCCAGTGAATAGATAAGATGGAAGCCTCCGCCAATTCAGGGGGGCCTTAAGAAGACAGTGGGAGGAGTTAGGAGATTTTTGAAGTTTAACCGAGGAGAGGTCAACCCTCCCTCTCCCATCTTTAGCCCATTGTTGTAAGCACATGGGAACGCAAGACCAGGCCGTCACTAGCAATTTGTGTGAAGGAGGATTGGCTTCCTGGATGAGCGGCAGGTCAACACATGGGAATATTTCACAGTTTAGGGGCCACCATGTTTTTTTAATGTTTGAAGTACATTGGGGGAAGGGGTGGGGTTAAATGAGGGGAACATCACGTGCCTAGCCAGGTCAAGTGAAACTGAATACTAGTGCTAATCTTATTGTGGTACTATAAAGTGCTCCTGTGGCATGCTGGTGCATATAGTGTTGATGTAGTATAGGAATGTGTCATTGGAAATATCTTTGTACAGGTGCACCCATGTGGGTAGTACACATAAAGAAATACAATAGTATTGGTTACTATTGTATTTCTGTGCAGTCACGTGGAACTCCATAGTGTATGTCAGGTGTCATGATGCATATAAACACGTATGTCTATACATAAAGATGCGGTCCACAGTGAACTCACCCCGGACTCTGGGTGCGCTGTCCAGGCTAATTCTGTCGTGGCCCACTTCGTGTCCATCAGCGTCTCTGCAAACAAAAGGACCGGCCAGGTCAGTCAAAGAGGAACTCACATGCGAACTCAATGTTGAAATGTTTTATACAGCAGCCATAAAACCTCAGTCTTTATCTGTGGAACAATCTAGCCTTTGTTGCACTTAACGTTCCCTGTATTGAACTGAGGCCTGGAAAACTTAAACATTAATGTTGGGATTCACAGTTTTACCATGCTGTATGTAAAGTATAGATAGATAGATAGATAGATAGATAGATAGATAGATAGATAGATAGATAGATAGATAGATCACTGGCTGATCTTAGAAGGGGGAATTATAGCAGCTCCTTGTTAAGCTAATTACCTTTAATTAGACATTCACTTTTTACAGGGAAAGGCAATAACATTAGTTTAACTTAGAGAGTTCCGCTTCCCACAATGCAACTTTACACACCACACACACAAGCATCCTCACCCACATACACAAATGATAACAAGTTGTAAAACTTAAGAAGATATATAACCCAACAGAATGCTATGGGGGAGGGTGGTTGGGCAATAAACTTTGGTGGCACAAAAGAAGAGCACTTAACAAAGGTCAATACACTTCAATTTTCCTTGCTTTTATTTTTCACCTTCTTTACAGCCTGCCCACCCCAATACACACAAACACACACACACACACACACACACGCACACACGCACACACCCCCACACACACACACACACACACACACACACACACACACACACACACACATACCCCTTATTCAGACATAGACATACATCCATTTACCCTCACATTTTCCCTCAGTTATCCTTATCCTTTCCCTCCTGTAAATGCAAAATATATTTAGAAAGAGACCACAAACATAATTTAGCCTGAACATTTCTCTCATATGGTATTTCAACATTTGGTCTAACAACTCTACCTTGACTCGGCCTAACCTGTTTGTGAGAAACCTGGCTTTGGTCTTTATGAAATGAAAGGAAAAGAATGCTATACAGTACATAAGTGTTTTACTGCATGCCATTGTTGTGAATACTCAGTATGAAGCAGAATGTCATTACAACTTCAGTGACGACAAAATGGCCTATGCCAAAAAAAGTGAAATGGTTGAAAGACGTTGTTGATTGAATCTATTTCACTGATTTTACACTTTTGGAGCCACTCAAAGGACTTTCTAATATATTCACTCCCTCTTGTAGAAACACCATGAATTAACCCTAACCCATTATATTTAATACGACCATAGACAACAATGAAAAATTGATGCACGTGCCCCTGTATTAGACACTGTATAAATGTGTCTTATAGCGTTGAAATTCTCTTGTATGTGGTAACATAACAAAAATAAGTCTCTCCAATGCCAAAATAGCTTCTTTGAAAGCTACTGCTCTTGGGAAGACAGCTTGCTGACAGACGCATACATCACCAAACTCAAAGCCCTCTGCCTAGCTGTGTACTGCCTGTGTGTCTCTACAGCTGGGAATACCCATTGGATTCCACCCCCCACGCACTTCAAGTGATGGTGTCTTGGACATATGTACCCTCATGTCCTTTACTCATAGTGGAAAATGTCACTTTGAGGAGAATTCCAGACAGGGAGAGGTCTCATATGCTACTTGAACCCTTTTTCCAAATGGCTTTGGCCTGAATTCTTTGGCTCAGGTGGAATGTTCCGGAAGCTAATTTGGAAGCCTGTTTCCGCTTCAGCAAGCGTCTCTGTGTGTCTTGTTGCCTGTCTGTCTCTCTGTCTCTGTCTGGGTGGCTCACCCTTAGCAGTGATAATTTATTGCGCTTGCGGTGATACAGGGTCAAACCCAGCTCATAACCTTTGACATTCACCAACCTCCCCTTTTGTTTCCAGATTGGGTTCCTCGTGCATGAGCACTGCACTTGAGTCTTTCTGAAGCCGCAGTGGTGTGCGCTAGCTAGCTGGGACTTCCCCTGACTCATGGCATGACAGCCTGTGATTTGGCAGCTGTGTTCCAGGTTGCTACACAGGTAGGTGGATGGTGTACTGTAGCAAATGATACACCCCAACCCGCATGCTGTTTATTATTATGACTGGGTGTTGTGTACTGGCAGTTTGTCATTAAAGCTGACCTCACTGAAAATGACAGCATGTGTCAGCACACAGAGAGAGAGAGAGAGAGAGAGAGAGAGAGAGAGAGAGAGAGAGAGATCAGGGACAGGGAAGCAGGGGATGAAATGGAATAGGTTTGAGAAATGAAAGCAAATGTGCACATCAGAAACTCCCATCTCAGTCACCATAACACACAACAAGAGGCTGTTTTGGCATAATTATGGCCAACCTACCTCCTAATCTCTTCACCATGCCTCCATGGATTGTAATCAATTGCTTATCAGCTTGTTCTGTAATAGTGCCATATGCAGCCCTTCAAGACGATCAGAAGAATGAGGGAAACTAGTATATTTTTAACCTTTTACATTTTTAATGTTCATTAGATGATGTGGTAAGGTCCATAGATGTCATCTTAGAAGTCTGAGACTAGATCTGAAGACATACTGTACCATATTTGCCTACATTTTGGATGTTAAAAATGTGTTGGAATAGGCTTGTCCCTCTTCTTTTAATGCAAGCTATATTACGTTAATTGTCTGCTCAATAGTTCCTACTCACTTAGTGCATTTTTAACCAAGCTCTGGCTATCAGTATCCACATTACTGAGCAGCAGATAATCATTTAATGTTGAAATGTTCACTTTTAATTGCTGCTATATTACCAGTGAAACTGACGGCATAACATACCCCTTGCAATTGTTCCTTTATTCAGTAGTAAATGCACTGCAGTCTGCCTCTTTCTGCAACCGTACAAACAACAGTACTTTTAAAAAATGCCCCCAGCTATGACATACTGAATAGAACTGTATCAATACAAAGATGTACAAAATGTCTCATAATCACCTAATAGTCCTGCAGCCTTATTGAACGTCTGTCTACAGTATGCCAATAGATGTATTGATTTGTTATGCTAACAGTGTTGTGTTTAACTTTCCTCAATTGATATTGACTTAATCATTAACACAGCACATATTACATCATAAATCCACTACTTATCTCTCTGTCAGTAGATTTTTTAACGTTGAACACACATCATTAAACTAGCTGAGGTGTGTGTGTGTGTGTGTGTGTGTGTGCATGTGCATGTGTGTGTGTGTGTGTGTGCATGCCATAGATGCAAGTTGTTATCCTGAGCCAGCTCCTCACCATGAAACAGCCTTTGACGCATTTTCCCATCGGCTTATCATCCTCTATCAGCACATCATAAAGGAAAAGCCTTTTATTCCATTCAAACAGAAACCTCAATGAGAGAGTGGGAGAAACAGGAAAGGGAAGGGAAGGGAGAATGTCCAGGGGGACAGTTGACAAGTCTGAAACATGACCAATTGTTGCCCTAAGTGGGCGTTATACTGTATGTCACAGGTGATGGATTCCTATTAAAGCAGTGATTTGTGACATGTGTGTCTGTGGGTACTAACCATTTTCACACAACATGTTATGCAGCGTTGGGGGAAATCTCTTTTTGACGCGTTGACACCATAGTTGACACATGCCTTAGTTTAAACCTCCTGGCTATTTATGTTAATGATGCTAGCTGCCTCAGTAGCCTGTTGGAAACAGAGTGAGAGAGAGAGAGAGAGAGAGAGAGAGAGAGAGAGAGAGAGAGAGAGAGAGAGAGAGAGAGATGGTGTGGGAGAACAGCAGAATTTCAATACCTACATTAGCATAGCTTCCATGCCTGGCTGATGTTTAAAAGATTGACATAATAAACAAGAGATGTTAGGGAGCAGAAATTGGCAAGTGAAACTAGCTACAAACAGAAACTCACACATATACAATTCACATATTGACTGACAACTGACAAAACACAGGGAAATGTATCCTCTCCAAAAAAACTGGAAGCCAAGGCAGACACCAAAGACCAATACATCTGCTGAATATTTATTTTTTAAATGAAAATGTAGCCTTACCTTAGTCGGGAAAAGGCTGTTGAAGTAATTAGTAGTTTGGGCAATGGGGTGTGTGCACAGATTGTCCCCTTACACATACACTTACATGAGGATTAAATATTGATCCCCTACCCCCTTTTCTCTCCTCTGAGGTAGTCAGACTTGGTTCCTGCCAAGAAATGAACACTATTTGAGGCCTTTTTTCTGTCAAATTAATATTCCTCTTTTCTCCTCATGTTATTTCACAACACACACAAACGCACAGACATAAGCTTGTGACTGAACTTAAATTCCTGACAGGAACGGAACCGTGCGTGCGTGCAGAGCATGCAGTGAATCAGCTAGGCTTTAGCCTCATACTGTTGGACGGAGGGTAATTTGCGCTGGCAATCACAGCGACCCAAACAGAGAAGAGGTCAACAAGCTCTGCCCGCTCCATGACGCTTCCGCCTGCCCGCCTGCCTATACGGTTCACTGCTTGTCATAAAGGGGTAGCCCTGAGACGAGCACGCATAAATGTATGCATGTGTGCGGCTAGATAACGTGCTCTGATGCATGAGAGACCAGCAATGCATTCCTTTCAAACGAGATTCCAAGGCCACGCTTGTCCTGCTCTTCTGGCTTTGCTCCAACCGCGTTCTGCCCTGCGACAGCATAACGCGTCGCACCGGGGTTACCATGGTGCCCTAGCTGCACGAAGGTTGGAAGAGGTCAGTCCTAATTAATCTCTGGAAATATGAGCCAGAGAACTTCCCTTAGCGCTGTGAGTAAGTAGATGTCTGAGACCTATAGCATCCAGGGCAGATGGTGTCCAGGCTTACATGACGTTTACATGACGTTTACCTGACGATGTGATGACATCACCATGGTTTGCCTGAAGGACATAAGTGTGTGTGGGGAGAAGGGGGTCTTAATTTCAACAATAGAAACCGCAAAGTACACTTCTAACTGTGACCATCTACTGTATTTCAGAATTTATATAGATTTTTAACGACTGTTTTACTGCATCTCACATACTAAATATCATGTGTAGCTGTGCAGTAAAACCTTACATCTACACAATCATCCTGCATTTTGGCGTGCACAATACTATCAATGAACCATCAATACTAGCATCAATATATAGCGGTGAGTGAACACAGCAAAGCTATCTAACGCTTTGTTTTCTTCCCCGTCAAGGGCGGTGATGAGATATTCCTCAAACAGACCCTTGGCTGTAAGGGCCAGTCAATATGGCTGGGCAAAAGTCTTGAACAGTGTGGCGGAGTACCACACTGAATCAATGTCTCTCTCTGTCTCTGTCTCTCTCTTTCAACTGTTATTCCCTCACCCCTCTCCCACATATGGCCCCTCTATCTCTCTTCACTGGCACAGCTCCCTGGCTCACAGCTTATTGGGCATGAAGTCACTCCAGCAAACTCAAAAGGGGACACGTCACGACCTAGGTCACCCAGACGTCAGTCTGGGACACAGCTTTGTCGATCTGCGTCGAGACCCACCTACCTGAGAGAAGAGGTATTTTGATTGACCTGCATGATAGCCAGCAGGCCTAAATAACTCAATGACCAAATCGGATGTATAACTTATACCAAGGAATTTGTTGGGAAACTTAACTTGGCTGTTTGAAAATTCTACCCCACTTCCTGGAGGTAGAAGATGTTCAGTTCAGTAAATGTTGCGTATGACGTGTGCTGATAAATGCAAGAGACTGAAACTACATTCCAATTGACTTGCAAAGCATCTCACACGCATTTCTGGCAAACAGTGCTCTAGTGCCTCCCTCTGTGGTCCCATCTTAACACAGGAGGTTAAATGGATGTTTTTCCTTACCCAATGGCAGGAATAGGTGAATGGGTGTGTTGTTTGTTTGCATGTAAAATGCAATCCTATGCAGCTCTCCTTCTAATATTGTAAAATTGACTACTGTAGGATTGTTTAAGACAAAAAAAGTACCCAGTTTATTCAAAAGCACATTCAAATGCACAAACTCATTTCAAATTCCAGACCCAGCAGATTTGATGCAGTATTAGAACATGTCCTGCACTATACTTACTTACTATACTTACTATACTAGTATTTGTGCAAACTAAATATGTATGTAGGCTACTGTAGACTGTGACTATATGATTAACCTACTTGATTAGCGTACTAACAATGCTTTCAATGAAAATTTAAATTTTTGATAGGCTACAATCCATGTAGGGCAGGCGGCTACATTTTGCCACAGATATCTGGGTCTAAAGACTCTGGGGCCTCTACTATTATTTAGATTGGAGGCTTATTGGCATTTAGTGAAGCACAGGACAAGGCTTATCGGGAATTAAGGGGTAACTGAACGTATGTTCATTTTTGACCAGTAGGACTTTGTGAAAACCTCCCGAAAGATGTCGGAACAGCGAGCAACGGCATCGGTGGCTTTCAGCTACTTCTCATTGTGATGCAGCTAATTGGCTCCGAAGAGAGCCAACGGGGATACAGGTACACGCACGCACAGACAAACGTGCACAGACCTCTGAGACATTCTGACGGTTAGCGGTGCAGTTTCGTGATGGTGGGGAGATTTCAGGGGTGTCATCATCAGCCCGTGTGGTGTGTTTTAGAACATCTCCGCTCATATGATGGGTCTCAGCCTCAGTTCTCAGACAACACGACGACATCGATCCTCATACGGCTTCAATCTAGCATACAATAACCGGTTATTAACTGCATCAGTGAAAACGTCACCAGTCAGACAGTTGTGTATTTTGTGTCGACTCGGCCGGTTTGGTTGGCCAGCCTCTATATAAAAATCGGATGCGGTTCACTTCCTCGGCCTTCACGCATTGTCTTTTAATTCAGTCTCTAATTGGCCTATAAACTCTGTCCCCGAATAATTAACGACTGCTATAGTTAGCTACATTTCACAGCAAGTTATTCTCAACTGATGAATTGACGTAGCCTACACACCCGGATCTATGAAACTAAAAGCAAGTGCTCCACCTAGGCCTCCATATAGGCTACTGCAGGATATCGGTCAGTTTGACAGTAGGCTCTTGCTCAGTGTATGATGAAGCAATGCTGACATCATGTGCTAGATTTAGATAACTACAACAAGTAGGCTACTGTTGAAGATTAGAAACTAGGTAGGCTAGGCTTTCCATAGGCTAATCATTTGTTAGTATGCGTTCTGATGACTCAATTTGACCTCTTTATCATGCATTGTTTATTCATAGTTTGTTAATATGGTAACCTGTATTTATATAACATTATGGGCATGTTGCACTGGTATAGGCTATGTGGTAATGCAGCCTATGATTTGTTCACTCATACATGCCCCACTAGTGTCAACTCAAGCTTATGCTATTAATCAAATATAAAGCAAAAGGTGTGCATGATGATTCATAATTGAATTGTCCCGGGATATAGTACACATTCCTACATCAATCTTAAACCGACATGTTTATAGTTCTTTTTTTGAACCATGCTGTAAACATGAATCAATGTTGAATAGCCTAAGTGCAAGTGCAAGTTGAGAGCTCAGGAGGACTTTACTAGCCTATACCCGTGTGCATTACAGAGAACGTCATGTTCAACCGGTCAACTATTCTCTGAAACGGTGTGATATTCTGACAGACAACACAAACATCCACTGCCATAACCAGTGGAACAGTGAATGAGTCAATACAGAGAAGCATTGGCTAATGGCTAAACATTTTCTGTTATACACTGGCAGGTTTCACAAGTTAATATATATCGTTAATATCGTTCTTGTAACGCAGTAATGCATTACTTGGATTAGTAATTGTAATGTTATTACCGTTTTGGAAAAAAGTGTTACCCTACTCATTACTGAAAAAAACAATACTATTACAGCATCGCAATTAGTTACTGCCCAAAACTGGCCTAGACATGCATGGACACAGTAGGCTGCTAGGCAGATACAAGCATTGACAAGTCAGGATGTTATACAGCTTTTATTATGCAGCCCAATAACCCAATCTGTCTAAAAATGTGATAAATAGATGCACACTCCCTTATCTGCCAGCAGTAATTATACCGTATAAAGTCAATGTAGAAAATATAATATATAGGGGATTCTGAAAACTACACTATTTGTAGCTTATTAAATAGACCAAAACTATTGAGTAGTCTACATTGTATCCAGTGTAGACAATTTCTTGGAAAACAATAAAAATATCAAAAAGGAAGGTTTTTAATACTGTAATTATGAGTTTACACATTGGTAAGATTCAGGTTGTATTTGAATTTACAGATGCATTTAAGATCCAGGCTTTAAAGAAAATATGTAATTAACCTTTGCGAAGAAAAAAATAATGTAGACAGCCAACTGAAGATCTAATTCGGTCACGTGATAGATAAAATCTGCGTATATTAAATATGGAATTCACCACTAATTCAAGATTATTTATCATAAAGAGAATACTAAAGAAGACAACATTGGAAGTCAAAGAAATACAATTTTATTTTAAGTGTAAACAAAAGAACTGCATAGGAAATGTTTAAAGTCCACAGAAGACAGCTCGAGCAGGAGGTAACCTTTGAAATGTCTTCTTTGCCTTACGTAGGCTGAAGACCTGACATCTGCACCTCCATGCCACACAGAGTGTATGTGTGTGCACATGTCTTAAGAAGGGGTACATACTTTGTGAGGTGTACATGAACACAGTGAATGTGGGGCAAAAGCAGCCCCACATTGGGCAGATACATTCAGTGGATTTCTATTTGCCGACAACACGAATGCAGCGCTCAAAGACACACACACACACACACACAAACACACTGTAGACGCAACGTGACACAGCAACAACGGAGGACAAAACACATTGAGAACTTTGGTGTGATGAGTCAGTCAATACTTTCCTCTATTGACTCATGCCAAGGCTGAAATACAGCATGGCACTTAAAACACCTGACTGAGGAGATAACAGACTTATTGTGAAATGTATTGTGAAAAGCAGGAATAACACAATCAAGGCCAATCTGTAATTCTGTCAGGTCATTTGAGGCCTGTGTTTTGTCTCCTGTTGCATAAGGGCATCCAGTTGCGGTGAATCGAAGCAAACAAGACCTCGATTGACCCTTTTCTTCAAAAGGGCCAGTGAGGATCTCATTCTGTGGAGCATTTGTTTTGTTTTGTTTCAAAAACAAAATGATAAAAACAGTAATTGAGAAAATTTACTTAATCTAGATTGGAAAAAAACATTTTTTATATATTTATAAAACATACAACTGGACACGAAACATAATCAGACTATTTAATGGGAGGTCATAATGGGGACAGGGTGTGGGGATTGAGGGTCACTACATCATCACTACAGGACAAGGTTTACTGAAAGCCATGTGGGGCGGGGCGGTCAAGGACTACCTGAGTTTGTTTATTATCCTTTCTACATTTTCCACCCTTTTCCTTTAGCGTATACAATCAATAAAAGAGGTCTATGACCTTACATCACCTGGTGCAGTTTTGCTTCATCCCCTCTTAAAAGCCGGAAGAGGCCTGAAATAAAATGGCGGACAAAACCACAGGGGCCCCTTCCCCCCTAAATAAAATGGTGAGCAAAACCACAGCCCACAGCAACCCCCCCCACCCCCTTCCCTCCCACCAAATTTTTTTCTCACTGTCGACCGGTCACGTTCAGCAGCCGTACACTCCCTGGACTCGAGCAAGGCGGCAAACCTGACTTGCAACAGCACATCAACACAATGTGTTCACCTGTTACAGAGGTTCCCATAATTATATCAAACATAAAATGGCCACCCTATGAAATCTACATTGACTAGGCCACCTACAGCTTCCTATACCATACATATAATGGAGGTTGTGTAATAGGACATCATACGTTCATTTGTCTGTCCATAATTAGTGGTAAATAATGTTAAGCACTAAAGGGGTTTACCAACATCTACACATTTCAGTTGTATGCATTGAAAGTCCTCCTATATACCATCTTTGGAATCAAGGCTGGCTGAACAGGGGGTACTGCTCTGCAAAGCCTTTCAGGAACAGGAATTACAATCACAATGGTTACAATCGAATACAACCCCACCACACACACAAACACATCTTTGGGTATATATTCTTTTTTTTTAAATCTCCAAATTTAGCTACCCACTCCATCTGAGACATCAGTATAACAGACTTTTTAAAGCATGCAAAACAAACAAAAAACAGGTTTTCAATACATATTTCCTCTTTAAGAGTGAAGACCTAAGGATCTTAAAGATAGCATTCTGCAACCTTAACAAAAAAAACACAAAAAAAACAACAACCTGAAGCCAACTAAACGTAGCATTTAAACAAGTTAATACTGAGGACAACGCTATTCTATCCAAAGTAAGGTGTTTGGTTCAAAGCAGCAGTATCTGTGAACTCAAGCTGGGATTTCCCTTGATGTGGTGACATCCCCACCTCATAATGAATAAATCAAATGCGTTGTCCGCACCACAGCTCATACTGACAACCAGCATGGAGACAAACCTCCCATTATGATGTGCTGCAGTCCTCCAACACCATCCATTTCTAAAGCCACACTTCTTACTGTGGAATTATGATCAATTTGTGCTAAAAGATACTTGTGTATTCAAAGGCGGCTTGGTGACGTTTTAAACTCCTAAAATCAAAAACAATAAAATGAAATATAACAAAACAAAAAGGCCACTCCTTCTTTCCCCGGCACTTGTCCTCTGTATGCACAGTAACATTGTAGACATTTTAATAACCATGAAATGGGGCCAAGCCCTTCTAAGTGCATCACAGAAACATGATTTATCCCCAGATACACTGATTTCTTTAACACTTATATCAATGACATAATGGTGGTTCAGATGCCAACTATTTGGCACTGAATACTCTCAGATATCTTTTTGGCACAATGTAACGTCCACAATATTTGGTTTCCTGATGAGAAAAGGTAATTGTCAGACAGTTTACAGTACACTCATTACATGCAAACTGTTCCGCCCAATGGATTAAACCATCTTTTATTTAAACTAGAAACAATAATTCAGAGGATTTAGATATTTGGTCCAACAGTTATTGAACTGTACTGCAACACTAGACCTTTGAGGTATTTCCACTATAATATAAATAACAGTTGATGCATGTTTAAATAAAAAAGGATCATTATAAAATAAACTAAATAAAAAAGAAAACTAGAAAATGAGGTATATGAAGGACAACATGAGGTATTTGAATGCACATACATTGAGGTATTCAAAAGGTTCAGGTATTTGGGTTAAAAGTGATAATGATGAGGTAAATATATTGAACATAATTAGATGTAAACCTTGCACTTCGGAGGATCGGCATTAGTCTAGAAGCCTGACTGAACATTAACTGAACATATTTATGACTGCAAATTTACTTGGCTGAAAACGCTACTTTGAGCCAAATATATAGTGTTAAGAATAGAGGGTTGGGTTGAACAAGTGAGGGCATAACTTGATGGACTAGGTTGTATTAAAGCCAGGGGCAGAATGGGCAGCTCTTTGGTGTTTCTGCCAACATCTCTACAGACTTTGGACAAAACAGTCTTCTCAATGCCACATAAAACTACCAGGCTTTATGTAGGCAAGTGTCCTTGTCTTAACAATGTTAATGGATTTTGCATACCGTTGTGGCCCTGGCTGAGTTTTCATTTCACTCTCCTAGTTTGAAGCCTAGAATTAACAGTACTGTGAACTCTACTCTGTGAGTATTGCCATTTTAGACTTTTCAACATTGATGATTACTAATGTCTTTAGGATTTAAATGCCATAACATTTGGCCATTGTGCAGAAATTCTACCTTTGGACTCTACTAGCTGGTCTATATACCTCAATCTTTAGAGGACTTGTCTACTAGCATTCTACCTGGAGATATCTCCTTAACTCCACGCATCAATAAATATGACAGGGCTTTGTGATGAACCCCCTCAAAGGACTGGATTATATCCCCAGGAGCCAATTGGAGTGGCTTTCTTTTTATGCCAACATGTCCTCTGGGCGGCCAATTAAATGTCTGCATTTTAGGCTTTTATTACCCAGCTCACCTTGCCAACAAAGGTGCCATTCTGGCATGATTAAGTATTTTCTATAGGACCACAACAGATCAACAATTTACTTATTTAAAATTCTTTGGTGGGATCCACCCTTTTTCCAGAAGACAAAGCTCTTCTTGCATATTGTCCTTTGTCATTAACACACGCAAACTGGATATTACCAAGCCAGTCTGCTTTACGTTTTTAAAGATCACTTAGATGTGTTATAATCCATACTGCCTCATGGGACAGCAATAGGGAATTGGTGTCTATCAATAACTAGATATTTCAGGTCTATTAATAACTGGATATTTATGGTAGAGAAAAAAAAAAAAGAAAAATTTCAGGGTTACTCTGGGGAGCATTTCCGTAATTCTAACATTTCTCAAGTAATTATGCCTGGCAAAATCAGCATTTACTAAAACCAATTAGCCAGGAAATCTAGGAAATTATGGAAACGAACAATCATTTAAACGGTCTTTGACCATGACCTGAGCTCATATTGATTCCATCAAGTTTGGCATCGCTTCAAGCACTCTACTTGGGCTGTAGTGACACGGCACAAAGCCACAGAGTATCCAGGGTCGATGCATTCACAAAAACATAATCTAACTACACCACTTAATTGTAGCTCCTACAGCTGCTTAACCTTCTACGCAGAAACTCAGCCTCTACTGTGGTCTGAGTATTGTCTCTGCAACAACATTCCGGAGGTTCATTTAAATCACATTCCAACTGCACAGCAAGAAAGCCATTAATCCTGTGCAAATATCAACAGAAGAGTCCATTCTTTTTTTTGTCTCTCTTAAATAAAGTATTGAGGTAGACTTTTTTCTTCTTTCTTCGTAAAACGTCACGGAATAAACATCTGCTCATTGACTACGAGTACATTCTTAAAGAGCTAAATGAGGTAGGTATGGAGCAGAGGGTTTAACATTTTTAAGAAAAGTGAACATTTCCCTGAGATGGCTACTTGAGGAGAGCTAAGCAGGAGAGGTACGAGCAACGAAGAGAAGAATGGCTACTTTCCAACCAATAATCAATTTGTTCGGGTCCCCTTTAACTCCCATACCGAACGACTGAGAGTAGAAAAAAATATGGCAAAGAAATTATAATCTACTAGTTTAGTTTCCCTTCGGTCTTCCTGCTCTGAATCCTCCTACAAGCTCTCCTCTAGTTTTGTCTGTTGATTCATTCCCTGCACCATTTCCTTCCCCGGCAAATACGCAAAAAGGCAAATGGGGCGTGAGAATGTGGAAGAGAGAGAGAGAGAGAGAGAGAGAGAGAGAGAGAGACACTTGTTAGAATTTGAGGATGCGATTATTCCCAAAGTCGACAACCACGATGACCCCGTCGGGCGTCACCGCCACACCGGATGGCCGGTCCATCTGTCCAAAGCCATTGCCCTGCGTGCCAAATTTGCATAAGAAGTTTCCGTTGGGCTCAAACACCTGGACTCGGTGGTTGCGGGAGTCGGCCACGATGATGCGGTTCTCCTGGTCGACGGCCACGCCTTGCGGCCGCAGAAACTGCCCGCTTCCGGTGCCCTCTGCGCCCAGGAAGCGTGCTGACTGGCAGTCAGGCTGGATGACCAGAAGGCGGTGGTTGTTGAAGTCCGTCACCACCAGGTGGTCATCATGGTTGAAGGCCACACCCCTTGGGGAGTCGAAGTGTTTCCAGAGAGCCCCCTCAAAGCCGTACTTGTTGAGGAATGAACCGTCGGGACCGAAGAGCTGCACGCGGTGGTTCCTGGTGTCCGAGACCAAGATCTTACCCTCAGAGTTGACAGCCACGTCCCAGGGGTAGTTGAATTGACCGTTTTTGGTACCCTTCTCGCCAAATTTGAGCAGGAATTGGCCCTCAAATGTAAACACCTATGAGACCACACAGGCTTTAATTCACTTAACCATGCTCATTTATGTTAGATGTTCAATTATACAAGTTTATTCACAAGACCTTCCTTGTGTAAACTAATGTAAATCTGATAAGTCTATTCCTGTATTTGGAATATAGACACGATTAAAAACCGGAGTACTAAAATCTGTCATGCGGTTTTACATTTTTAAATAATTAAACTAAACGTTTAAGCCTACTTGTCCTGATCTTGTCCTTCCATGACTTCTCCTAAATATCTATAGTGTACATTTGTATTTTTTGCTTCTAACACATTCTGATGGTTTCTTTATCCTGGGGGTTTTGCACCTCCAAAATCAGATTTGACCACAGCAAATACTGCTATAATATATCACAGCTCGTCCCAGAGCTATGCTGTAATATGGAATCTAATGTTACACTGCTATCACACATTTTAAAGTTGTCACAGCCTGTTCATGCTCAGACGTCTACAGTGAAACCCTAAACAGACACATGACCATTTTGTGAAGACCTGCGTGACATGTTGCCAGTGAGGGGCAAGACATAACGCAACTATTCCCAACGGAATGTCGATGAAAGGCACACACACACACACACACACACACACACAGATGGGGGGATGTGAATACATACTTGCACTCTGTGATTGTCCTTGTCAGCCACAATGATGCGTCTCTGGCTGTCACATGCTACACCGGCCGGGCGATCAAACTGCCCTGGCCGAGACCCCAGAGAACCAAACTTGTGGTGGAAGGCACCGCAGGGCTTGAAGATCTAGAGCACGGTGGGACACAACGTCATCAAATCATCTAATCACAGGAGCACAGTGAAAGTGAACTGGACAAGGCTGGCTTGTGCTTCTGTGTCAAGAGTACGCTGCAGCACGCACCCTACACGCAGTACTGCAGGGCTGACGCACACCTCCACACAAACCTTTGTTACCAGGAGTCACGTCAACAGCAAGATTACAACCCTTAATGCATAACTATGCAGTGGGAGCTTCACATGCCAATATACTGTACGAGAAAAGGTCCGCACGCCAGCGCAGAAGCAGAAATGCTCATGACACTTAGGTAGCTACGGCATAGGCTCTGCATCGATTCTACACAGAAGCACAAATCAGCCTCAACGTTGCATTAAAAATGAGCCAGGCAAATGCTGGATGGATTTTGTCTTCAGACCTGTAAAACTACCTGAACACGGTTGTTGCTGCGGTCAGCCACGACCACGTATCCCTCCTTGTCCACACTGATGCCCCAGGGCCGACACAGCTGTCCGTCCCCCTCCCCTTCGCAGCCAAACGCCGACAGCTGGGAGCCCAGCGCCCCGTAGCTCCGCCCAGACTTCACGGTGACCTTGAATGGGCTCCCGAGGACGTGCTGGTTACACACCAGGACAGACACCAGGTGCTCGCCTTCATTCTTCGGCAGGTAGCCGACGGTGTATGTGCCGTTCTGGTGATCCGTTACCTCCACCGCAGACAGACTGCCGTCAGAAACTGACACGACGATGGCCGACACCGCGTCTCCGCCTGAGAGCCTTGGCTCCCCGTCGTGGTCGTATCCAATCACAGTGAAGGAGGCGGGCTTCCCGCGCAGCGCGCCGGTTAGCCCTTCGCCGTGAGCTTTGGTGACCGGGGCAAACGCTCCGCTGCTGATCAGGCCCATGGACTGAACGGCTATGTACAGCGCCTGTGGAGACGATGACGGAGATGGCATATAATATCACATTCAAACATTTCCCGTTGTAAAGTTCTGGCTATGCAACTGTGCCCGTTCCACTGCACTAAAAGTGTATTTACTATTCAGTGTGCTCTTTGTACCAGAGGTGTGTTCAAATTCGCTGAACTGCTGCAAATATTTGCGGCAAGTGAGTTTTCTTTGAAGGTTTTGTATAGACATTCCAAATACAGTAGTTAGATTTAAACTAGAGTTTAAATCTTTTAGTCCAGCATCAATGTGTGCTCGCCAATAACTACCCCCTCAGACTCAGTTTGCGTGTGTTCGTAAACATTTGCTTTTTTAACACTGAATGTTTGCTTTTGTTTGCCCATTTCAACACATCTCTGGTCTGGTCTGACTACATGGGACTGGTCTTAGTACCTTGTTTATCCTGGTTTGAGAATATAGTCTGACTAACTGGTTAGCCTGGGCTAGGTATCTTCCCGGACCCGGCCTGGTCTGGTCTTAGTACCTGGTCTAGTCTGGTCTGGTCTTAGTACCCGATCTGGTCTTAGTATCTGGTCTAGTCTTGTCTTGTCTTGTCTTGTCTAATACCTGGTCTGGTCTGGTCTGGTCTAATACCTGGTCTGGTCTCATACCTGGTCTGGTCTGGTCTAATACCTGATCTGGTCTTACTATTTGGTCTGGTCTAAAACCTGGTCTGGTCTGGACTAATACCTGGTCTGGTCTTAGTATCTGGTCTGGTCTAATACCTGGTCTGGTCTGATCTAATACCTGGTCTGGTCTCATACCTGGTCTGGTCTTAGTATTTGGTCTGGTCTTAGTATCTGGTCTGGTCTGGTCTACCTGCTCTGGTCTGGTCTAATACCTGGTCGGGTCTTAGTATTTGGTCTGGTCTAATACCTGGTCTGGGGGGGTGAACATGAAGCGGTCATCCTCCTGTGGCTGAAGGAGGCCTCTCAGGGCCTTGAGCTCGTGGATCTGGGTGAGCATGCGCTCTCGGGCCAGCAGGACGTCCAGGTGTCGTCCCTCGTCCAGGACCTGGCTCACGGCGGCGATAGTGCTGTCCAGCTTGGTGAGACTCTGGTGGAGCTTCTCCACCTGCAGGTACAGAGACTTGGCCTTCACCTGGCGGATATTCTCCACCTGCAAGTCAGCGGCCAGGAGCAGGTGGTGAGTGGTGTGGGTAATGGAGACACCATAAAAGAAGAACGCCAGCACTCCGAGCAGCGCTGGCCAATCAGCTCGGCTATATTCTTCCCAACAGTGAAATCCATCTTCCGGATGGCACGCAACAGTCAAACGCTCGAGGCGCATTAAGGAGCGCCGTACAGCCAGGTGGGATAATAAGGCAATGGTGTTTATCAGAATTGTCCGCGCGCGCATCTGCTGCTAATCCATACAATCAATAATCACTTTCCTGCAAGCCACAGTGGCCTCAACAGGCTAGCGCAGCATGCATTGTGTGAAGACAGAAGAATAAATACGTGTTTATATCACTTAGAGAATTACCCATGAATCGATAGGAAAAATGACTATATAAACAGTGGAATGGAGCCAATGGAGGCAGGCGCCACTGGGATAAGTGAGTCAGCTCACGTAACTAATAGCTCAGACCTTCACTTAACCGGTGTGTGTTTCGGTTAGAGTGAGCAGACAGATTGAGTTACCTCAGAGGATTAAAGTGGCATTGGAGCTGAGGAGGCCTCGCTTAACGTCACGCAACAAAGAGAGGAGGGCACAATAGCCTAGCCCTAGTAGGTTGTTTCTATTCAAGTGGTTGTCAAAATGTGGGTGGGGACACCCAAAACACCCCAGTCTTATTCTTTGGCTAACTACTCAAGATATTTTATTTCACCAATTTATATTTTAATTATTTTATTTTTCCCTTTTGTTTTTATTATTGTTCTTTTATGCTGGCCAACTAGATCACAAGTTAGTGAATACCACTGGTTTAGGCACAGCTCTCATGCTGGGAAAAGACCCTAAATGACACAAAAGCAGTAATTCCTAGAGTGAAGCAGTCATTAGCCCCGGTTTGTATTCAGGGGCAGCAGTAACAAAGCACTGGGTTAGTCACTCACCCGGAGCACTGGCCAGTTGTAGTCAGCGTGTATGTGCGTGTGCGCACGTAAGCACTTGCTCACACAGATGTTTATGTACGTAGAAACAGACACATATAAGGAGAAAAGGACAACGCTTAGAGATAGTGGTACAACGATGCCAGACACACAACTTAAAGTGAATAGAAAACTAAAGAAAAAGACGACAACAAAGAGCAATGGAGAGGAGGAGAGGGGTTTTTGTTGTTAATTTTTTCTTCCAGTTGCCTGTAATGGCTGTCAGAGGTGAGACAGGTTGAGAATAATGTGGATGTTCTGTAGTTCTATTGGGGGCATTAAGGGGGGAATAAAGAGCACGGCGTGACCCCTCTCTACCTGCCACACACACACACACATCTGAGGGAGTGAGGGGCAGGGCAGATTTTACGATGCTACTGAAACCGCTGCAAGCGGAAGGGTGAAAGGAAGGGCTTTCTTTTAATGGAAGACTGGCAAGTATTAGGTCCCATGAAACACACACACATGCAAATTAAAAGCACACAGCAGTAGGTGTGTGTGAGCACGTGCACGCATGTCGTTTCAGGGTTGAGGGCCCGCTCTCTCTCTGGGTAACCTTAAACCCCGGGGGCCAGAGCGACCGGCTGATAATATACACACCCTGCCGTATCCTAAGTGCAAGAAAGCGCGTATATATATACTCACCTAAAGGATTATTAGGAACACCTGTTCAATTTCTCATTAATGCAATTATCTAATCAACAATCACATGGCAG
>JAODTR010028029.1:0-22533 GCA_025399935.1 Amblyopsis rosae
ACGAGTACCGTCATGTTTTCTACATTTTGGCATCGACTTGGTACCGAAGTATCGGTTCTCGTGACATCCCTAGTTTGCATACACACTGTAAAATACATATGGATATGACTGTATGTAGTATGGATTTGGGAGTACAATAACATAATTTCAAACTACTTCACTGAATAATTCACTGACTGTACTTGAGGTACAGTCAGTTAATTATTTTATTGTGTCAACAATAACAGTAAGCACTATTACTGTGTATGTTAAGTAATTGTGTGTAACAGCCAATGGAAAGTATTTATACTGTAGCTCTGCCTATCCTTTCATTTGGATAAAAGACAAGAGTGGAGTCTCTTCAAGACTTGGCCTAAATGTGCATTAATAACATGTTGACATACACAGCTCCGGTTCCCACGTCAGAAAAGCTTTTCAAAGCTCCTTATTTTCACACCACAAAATAGGTTGCAACTTCTTGATTCAGAGGCAAATCCCATTTTAGAGTACATGCTTTTGGTAGAGGCCAGCTTTGAGGCTACGAATTGGTTTAGAATTAATCAGATTGGCCTAATTGGTATCGCTCTCCACTTGTTTGGTTCAGCCTTTGTGAAGATGAATGTCTCCAGTCCGAGAATTCACATGAATGAATTGAGTTTCAAAAGAATTCCGGGTTTAGCCTAAATACTCCTGAGAGCTCTCTAGGAATCACCTGAATGTGGGTGTGTGACTGTGCCAACAGTTAGTCCATGCATGTATATTCTCTCAAATTAAGACCTCTGTTTTTATTGTCATTTATATTTACATTTTCTCTTTTCTAGGCGCGCAAATCTTTATTCGATCACAAGATGGCAGCACATACTTATTTGTTCTGACTGTCAAAAAACAGGGATTCTCAAAAAAAGAGAAGAAAAAGACTAAAGAGAAAACGCTAATAATACATCATATAGTAAAAGATGTTTAATAAAAGGAAAACATAATAACTCTGGCTTTTTCTTATAGGTAGCAGGCCGAAGCACGATTTTCCAGATAAACCAATGGACTGTATTCCCAGATTTAACGCAAAACCTTCTTTTCTTGTTTGTTTTGTTTCCAATAACCACTGCAACACTCCTTTTCCCCCATTTTCCCCCTCACCAAATCTGCCTTCACTGGAACAACAGACTCCTAGTTTACAAATCACTTTGTATTTATGGCCGACAAGTGCTTTCCTTTCAGTTTTTCTGTCTAATTCTGACTCTCTCTCCCTCCCTCTCTCTGTCTCATATAATGGCAAATACAAATATAATATATCTGCCAGAATTTATAATAGCAGTATTACTGTATGTCTACTGATACTGTACATGATAAGAAAGAAGGAACTAATGTGTTTTAATGAGTAAGAGTCTGTACTACATTTTCTCTCCTTCTGACCAATTTGCTAATATTTGTTTGCGTACTACTGTACTGTATATTGCTCACTGCTCAGCAGCAATTCCTTTAAGACCGGAGTTTGTGGTAAAACTCATGCTTTTGTTTTGATAAATGTTCAACTTGATTTAGAACAGTGTTGTAGAGATGCACTTTCCTTTCCACTGAATGTCAACAGATACCAATGGTTTTTATACAGATGTTTTTCTTTCGTATATGTTATTTATTGATGGCATTGTTTTATATCCCTTTGTATTGTATTTATTTTAATTTGCTGTGACAATATTCCAGCATATTGGTTTTATCATTTCAGGAAGTAATGGTCAGTGTATATGTATTTATATGTGTTGTTGACTCTGAAGATGTACATTGTGATGGTTCATGAACATGTTGATCTTGGTCTATTATCATTGTAATGTCTCATATTTGACAGTGTCATCTTCAGAGCCCAACGATGGCCATTTTGATGGATTATTACTGAATCACAGCTTTGATCTGCCTGACCCATAAATCCATGTAGACCTGGATATGCAAG
Organism: Amblyopsis rosae; assembly: GCA_025399935.1. Taxonomy (NCBI): domain Eukaryota; kingdom Metazoa; phylum Chordata; class Actinopteri; order Percopsiformes; family Amblyopsidae; genus Amblyopsis; species Amblyopsis rosae. The sequence goes on from JAODTR010028029.1 coordinate 1,925, forward strand.
GTGTATGTCCACTATCAAGGCAGTCGTGGGGGGGGGGGGTAGAGCAGCGTTTTGCTTATTCTGTTTTCCTATGCCAAATAGATGAATGAATGCATTGTAGATTGACGTCCCTGTTGGCGTGATACTGATCAGACAGTCAGTAAATCATATAAGCACACAGTGGGGATGTGAACTATGGTTTAGTCAGGGAATGAATTGGAAATGAGTGAATGTCACCCAGGATACCAGAGCCATTCTGGGTTCTCAAACAAGATGTTTGTGACAAGGCTGATTAAGAGGCTATTAGAAGTGTGTTAATGGTTATGGAGGGGCTACTGACGTGGACGTATTAGATTGCTGAATACTGTCTATAGTCACGCTCCACTTATAAGCACAGTTGGTTCATTGTATTATAACAGATTTGTACTTGAGTGTCTTCTGGATTTGAGTGTTTTGTGGATTCCAGTGAGATCTTACTGGTGGTATTTCACAATAAGAATAAACATCAGACGTGTTTCATATCATTTCATGCAATGTCACTTGTGCAGTTGTCAGGGTGCAGTTGTGTAATTTCACGTAGAGCTTTGATTCTATTGTTTAACAATATAAAATAAAGAACCCACCTCTGTCAGTAGTTCTCTATTGTTTTTTGTCATTTTAGTACACATTTGTGCTATACAGTAGCGTACATATTATGCATAGCATAATCCCCAATGTTATACTATTATTAGCCTACTACAAAACCAAATAATATCTAAAACAGTTATAGCATATTGCTATTCCCTTGTTGTTGAAATCAGCAGTTTTGGTTTTAAACTAAACAGCAAGTCTGCACTCTACTCTACTATTATTCCCCTTACATATAAACAATAGGTACGCATATTTCTAGCCCTCCCAGCTACTTATCTTTTTTTGCAAAACAAACAGTAGCTTGAGGACATTTATGCTTGTCTATACCTTAATTTCTTGACAACAAGCTACTGAATACTACATTTCCTTCCTTGGTTGTGTTGAAAAGAAAGTGCAGGGTAAAGATCAAATGACTAAATGAGGTGCTGACTTCTCCCTGAACGGGAGCGGAGAGGTTACACCTGCTGCCCAGCTCCGCCCTCATCTTGCGTCTGTCACTGTCCGCCTATCCGTCAGTAGCTGTGCGCCTAGTCATGCGCTTCTCCACCGGTACCGGAACAAGGTAACGACCTGGGCAAACCTCTGTTGTAGACAGACACAAGCGTTAAGGTAAGCCACTCGTATTATGTTGCTTTTTGGGTATAGTCTTAACATGTACAGTGGGCATATTTGCATTAAACCTGATGCGTAAAAGCTCGAGTGTATGGGCTTTTCAAGCGCTCAAGTCGTAAGTCATTGCAGCTCGATGTTTAATGACGAGCTTTGCTGTTAAATAATGTGTTAAACACAATATGTCTTAAAACAACGCGTTTGTAGTTCACCGAGCCAAATACATATACTGTACACTCTAGGCTACAGAGACACTGCTATTTAATTACGTTGTTGCGCCTTAATAATACAGAACAGTGTTTGGGTCATCATATACACAGTCAGAAAGCATTCTCCTAGAAAACACTCAACCTATTTCAGCTATGACAGTGGCTGGGCAGTGCCTGTGCCATGTGCTGTGTATCTTTATTTTTAACTTTTTACCTATTTCATTGGTATATGATGTATATGTTCCAAACTCGTCTAGTGTACTTTGATAATTAAAAACAACTTATTTCCAGTGTTAAGTTGTTTTCAGCAATAATCATTTTAACTGTGGTCAAGTTTCATTCAGCTTCAGGCAATACAAACAGATGGTCAGAAGTGTTTGGTTTAAGTGACTGCTGCTACATAATTCTCCACTGTAAACTACAAAACAGTTTTTTTTGTTGCAGAATTGACCTCATATGCAGCTAACTCAGCAATTCAATATGGCAACATTCAGAGCTCTTTTCATTTAAATGTGTGTAGAAATATTGTTGCTGCTATTGATCACTTTATTGCTGAAATATAATGACTCACCGTACTTTACAATCATAAAAGCATTTCCATTTGCAGTTTTTATAGTGTAGTTTCTGGATTAGTCTTAAGATAATTATTTTAGCTTTATTTTACCAGGTTAGGCCTCGTTGGGGTTAAACATCTTATTTCCAAGAGAGACCAGCTGGTCAAAATAGCGGCACAGTTACAGACAACAGAGCATAAAACACAGCACTTTTGCACTGGCATTCAGAATGAATTCAACCATTATATCTTGTGATGTTTAAGATATTAGACGATGTAGCTGTTTGATTAAGAGGCGATCACTTACCCACATACCTAGGTGTTGCCTAATCCAATAAATAATTAAAGAATGTCACTTTTAGGGGTGTCAACCCCTGTCCTGAACCAAGGGCAATTGAGTAAAATATACAGTATTTATTTACGGGAATTATGACTGCTTAAGTTGCTTCAAATGTTGTAATAAATGTGCTGAGCATATTTCAAAAACAGCCGGATGTAAAACAAAATAGCGTTCTAGTTTTTCTGAATACTGCAACTAGCTACAGTACATAAACATGGTTTTTCTCCTGACGTCAGTCTGATACACGTCAGTAATTTGCCTTGCTCATGCTCATTACCAGCGGTCTACTTTGTTCTATTGTTCTCTATCTGAGTCCATCAGTCATTTTCCTGACCAGTGAGGAGTGAATCTTTGGTTCTCTTCTCCTCTTAACATAACACAGCTCCGTTTTGTTTGAAGTCCTGACCTGACTCCTGAATCACTTTGGCTTTGTTGATTGAATGGTTCTAAAAAGAGGCACTTGCTTTGCTGAAATACAGGAATGCATATGGAAATATTAGGCCTAATGTAACCATGTGAGAATAGTTCTAGATGTGAGAATCATACTCTAGTCTACATTCATTAAAAGTTAAATGTGCCAGGCTAAATTTTGGAAGAAACGTTTTTTGAAAGCAAGAACCTAGTGTTTTTAACATGATCTGTAACAAACAATATGTAATAGTAGTACCTATAGACTAGTATAAACCTACAGTAATTCAGTATGCTTTACAAATGGTTAATGCTTGAACATTTTAATACAGTGTGGTGGGTTAACATATTCATAAGATTTGGTCAGAACCTCTTTAGGATCTGCGTGGGCCCTTACTGTGATAGTTGTGTCTTTGAAACCTTAACTTGCATAACAGTTATTAGAAGGTAGTGACAGAACCTAGTGACAGAACCTATCATTAATGCGTCTCTAGAATGATATGCCTCCTACAGACTGAGGTCAACGCAGAGACAACTATGAGCTCATTAGCTGGGCTGTTCTGCAGCTGTGGAACTGACATAAGAGCAGTTTGAATAAAGCCTTGACTTGTTAAGCACAACTCACAGCTGTGAAGTTGCGTGTTTCCAGTGTTAACTACGAAATCTACTTGATCAGGCACAGGCACCCAAATTGGCAGTAAAATGGAGTGAAGAGTATAATCTCTTACTTGTTTGTACAGTCAGTGACTAATGTAAGTGTTCATGCACTGCACACAATATTCTGGTTATTTCTCATATATGAAAAAGTTATGTTATGCCATTTGGTGCTCTTCATATTATAATATTTGCAAATCCCACACAATCTAAGATATGGTCTTATTAGAAATATCATTGAGTAGGATGTTACAAGCCCCCCATCGAATTTGAGATTCTTATTTAGTCGATTGGTTTGGGCAGTTGAATGCTTGAGGCCTATTAATTTTGCATAGTTTACATTTGTTTACAGAATTTATTCTGTATATAGGTGACATATTTTGACAAATGTAAAAAGTTTCTATTAATACCAATGTCAAGTTGTATTTTGACACTAATACGGTTGGTATTGGTAGAAGCTCTATATTAAGTGATTTGTGATGAAAGCAAAGCAGTTGATTCTGGTGTTTATTTTTTGTTGTTTAACTCACTTTGTCAGGGCTGATCCAGCTCAGAGCAATTACTATGGAATTTGAGTAGTCACACTCTACTTATTAACTTTTTACAACTGCTGAAAAGAGGGAGCCTTGTTCACAGGCATGCTTTGATTCTGAATTTTGCCATGCAGATGTATAAAATTAGGGAAGCAGACAGTATAGATGGCTGGATCAAAGATTTGGCTAATCGTGAGATATCAGGTCAGCAAAAGTTGATAATGTGGTTAATGCTGATAAAGTCACAATGAAAGTAGTCTTGCATAGCCAGCCTTTATTTGTGCAAAATCTGGAACACAGCATTTGCTAACTAAGTCAAGACCTGTACTGTATTTGACAGGAGAGATATTTAGATTGACATGCACAGTGACCAACTACATATCTCATCAAAGTTAAACATATATTGAGGAATTTGTTATGAAACTGACCAATGCGAGCCTGGCTTTTTGAAGGTTTGGTTTAAATAAGTAGGCTATGATTAATGCTTAAAATAAGAGTGACAATGCTAACAGCCAATGTCTACCCCACTTCCCGATATCAGTACAAGACATGACGTAGTGCTAATGAACGTAAGAGACTGAGACTATTCTGTTAATAATTTATTTGGTTGTTTTGAACATAATTGGTTGTGTTGTTTTGATTACAATGACGCCAGGGCTTTAGGTTTGGGTCCAATGTTAGCATTATGAATCAGGTTAACCCAGTAGAGTTTTTCAGATTTTAAGATAATTTAGGCAACACTATATTTGGGAAATAAAATGTTGTGTGCGTGTGTATGTATGTGTATATATACACCTATACAGTATAAAAGATTTTTTTTTAAATGATCAAATGGCAGATGCTCACAATTATTGACCTATTGGTGAAAGTGATTTTGGTATTATTTGGGTTTTGTGAATATTCAGTTTACAGGTTACATGGTTAACCTGTAAACATTTACATGTAACCATGCAAACAGCAGCTTCACCCACCTGAAGGAAACTTAGAAAAAAACTGCACTAATGAGTTCACAGAAGGGGTCAGTAATAAAGAGGGTTAGTTTGTCGATTGTCGGGGTAAGTGCTTATCCAGAACGAGTAAAGAACAAGTCAACCATACTACTTTGACCTGGCCCAAGGGACCTGCATAGCCCGACTATGCTCTCAGCTCAATTTATTTAGCTGAGATAACCCTGATCACATGAATGTATGCACTGCCACACTGCTGTACGGCGGCCCAATCAGCGTGGGTTAGTGTGATGACGTTGAAGTCAAGCGTGTTGATTAGGCATTCAAATCAATTGTGGCAACACCGATTGGTTCAGCGCTGTCCAATAGATTCCAAATTAGCCAGAGGTCTTCGGCAAGTAGAGGATACGACTGCGAACACTTCCCAACGGAGCATGGCCAGACCTATTCACAAAGTGAATATGGTCTGGTTACACCAGGCTAGGACCTGCAGCCTTGTCCCACAGATCTATGGCTTGATATTGACATGAACTGTACAACAATACTTTGTACCTGGATCTGCAATCATATTTAATAAGTAGGTGGAACCTTAAAGTGTCTTAATACATTTTGATTATGTATTTGAATTCATGTTGAATGAGATGGTACTATACTCCGACTGTAGAACGTAATGGAAAAGTCCTTCAATCCCATTTGTGACATCAAGCTGAGGCTTGTAATATCTTGAAAGTATTCTTTTGTTTTGCAAGCAGTGTACTGTACATCTGATTGGTTATTAAACAAAAGCCTAGCTGGAAGGGCATTGCTCATATCTTGCACCTGGGTTATTTAGTACATTTCATAAATTCTCCATATTCATAAAGGAATTTAAATTAAAGTTTCCATGGTAATCCTTAATATGAGTGATCCTTGTGCAGTACACAACAGTTTGCAGTATACAGCATGCTAGTGGTTGATGCCTGTTTATGAAAACATGTTAATTCAGCAAGGCTTCAGGTAATTCAATCTAAATTGTCCTGTGTTACATTGTTGAATCTATAAATTTGGTCTGATCAGTTAATCAGAAATGTTTTTGGACTGAGGGCCAGCTCTGCACCAAGAAATCAAGGGAGAATGTGAGTGGAGACAGTCAACGTTTAAGTAGAATCTTCTTTTTATCTTTTCTAGATAATCACCAACTTGGCTTGGCCCAGTTGTAAAGCCTATAAAATAAGGTAATTTTCTCTTGACGAGAAGTCTTGAGTTTTTAATAAAACTTTTGTTAGTTTTTTTTTTATATTCATGTATTCACCTTATGGCTGGTTGCACAATAGGGATAAAGAGATGCAGTGTAGGTTCAACTTTTGCATCAAACGCGGCATGTACTTTAACCATGGTGTACAGTGAATGGATAAACAAATGTGTATTTTCGTAGGCTACCCTAAGGGTTTACTACTACAACTTACTTTTAACAGTGAAAGTAACTGCTAATTGACCTGAATGACACATCTTGAAATAAACACCCACATTCTTAAGTAAAAGAACGTATTTTAGTGCCAATACTGTTATTTGTAAGGCCTGTGTCCTCTTGAACTTTTGAACATCTGAACCCTTGAACCATGCAGAGAATAGCTCATGCTTTATTTGATCCACTTGGATTAATGTGATGGATTATTCGTGTTGTTGTTCTCAGCCTAACCTACTACCACTCTGTGTTGTATTGTTACGCCTGTAAGGCAGTCGCTTAGGCATACACTGTACTGCGCACCTTAAATGGGAGGAGTAGATGGCTGGCCATTTGAAACCAATTGAAACGGTAGCAGGATAAGCCTTATCCCGTAAATGACACGGGTCAAGCTGTCAAAGTACAATAGTCAGATAGCCACTCGGTCTGAGACCCCTGGGGCTGTCGGGAGTGGAGGTCTGACACAGCATTAAAATACCTTGGTCTCAGAGTTCCACCAGCTCGAAGGTCTTGTGATATTGAAACCTTTTGTTGGGATTATACTCCACCTGCGTCAGGTATTCCGTCTTCCCGCGTAGGGTCGGTCTCCGACGTTTGGTCCCGAATTGTCACTCAGTCCGAACCCAATCATATTCAGACTTTATTAATATGAAAAAACCTAGCCTTATACTTGTTTCTCGTCAGTTTAAAGCTGCTAACATTACCTGTAGACCGAGGGTCACCTGAAACGCCAAGCTGCTTTTCACCATGGTCTGGTCCACCGCCACACCCCCACCCTCTCCCCTTGCACTCTCAGTGGGAGGGGGGGGGGAGAGATGGGGAGAGAAAGTGTCTGATTTCCTGGCGGAGCAGGAGACACAAAGACTAGCCTTGTGTGTAGCTGGTGTTCTGCTTGCTGGGCTGGAAAGAGCAGAGCAGAGCAGAGCGGTAAGGGGAAGCTGCACCGCGTAATCAGACGGTCAATTGAACTGACCTGGGTTTCTCACCCCTGTGTAATGAGCAAGCATTAAACCTGGATTGTGAGATCTCCACGGGGAAGCACTGACTTCATATGAGTGGACAAACGTGACCTGGTCAAATGGTATCGTGGCTACAGGGGAACGAGAGCATGCGTGTTTGGAACCGTGTGAAGGAAATGCAACAACTTTTTCAGTCTTTAGTCAATGGTGGATGTTTGATTATAATAATGGTATTGCAGGACACTAAGGTCAAGGAATATTGTGCATTATTTGGCCGCTGGGCGCGGAGCCTTGAGAAATTGACAGCCCAGTAAGTCTCTTCGATTCATTAGCACTACATCACATAAATGGACTGCATTTATATAGCGCTGTGGTAACCTGTCCACTCAAAGTGCATTATTAGTTTCCATTCATATGCCAATGGTGATGTTGGCCATGTTGGCCATGCTGGCCATGCAACACACCATACAACCACCAGGAGCAGCTAGGGTTAGGTGTCCTGCTCTGGGACACTTGGTCAGGAGGTAGCGAGGTTCGAACCACTCATTTCCCTGCTCTGCCCACTGTGCCACTGCCACCACATAACAGAATTGTGCTGAATGTCTCATACATAGGTGTAAAAGCATGTCAGCGCTATCAGGACGTCGGGTGGTAGATTGTCTTTGGCTGTTAGTATTGTCACATATGAAACACCTTTGAAGTTCTGACCCTTGTATCAGTGGCAAATCTTTTTAGGTGTTGTCAGCAGCTTAGCAATCATATTTTCTAAATGGTGTTTGTTTCAGGTTGTGTTTTTTATTCTACTAGTTCCAGGCGCATTGCTCACAGAAACCAGAGTTGGTCGACATACTGTAGACTAGAGTGCATCCAGAAAGTATTCACAGCGCTTTGCTTTTTCCACATTTTGTTATGTTACAGCCTTATTTCAAAATGGATTCAAATAGATTTGTCCCTCAAAATTCTACACACAATACCTCATAATAACAAAGTGAAAAGTTTGTTTGAAATTTTAGCAAATTTATAAAAAATAAATAACTTGTACAGAAATATCTCAAAATGGAGCTCAGACACATACTGTTTCCACTGATCATCCTTGATGTTTCTACAACTTGATTGGAGTCCACCTGTAGCAAACTTAGTTGATTGGACATTATTTGGAAAGGCACACACCTGTCTATAAGGTACCACAGTGCATGTCAGAGCACAAACCAAGCCATGAAGTCCAAGGAATTGTCTATAGACCTCCGAGACAGGAATGTATTGAGGCACAAATCTGGGGAAGGCTAAATTTAGATTTCTGCAGCATTGAAGGTCCCAATGAGTACAGTGGCCTCCATCATCCATAAATGGAAGAAGTTTGAAACCACCAGGACTTTTCCTAGAGCTGGCCGCCCGGCCAAACCGAGCGATCGGGGGAGAAGGGCTTTAGTCAGGGAGGTGACCACGAACCCTATGGTCACTCTGACAGAGTGGCCAAACAGCACCTGAAGGACTCTCGGTCCGTGAGAAAGAAAATTATATGGTCTGATGAAACAAATTTTGAACTCTTTGACCTGAAGAATGAAAGAAAGTGCCCAAACAGTAGGCATGCCAAGATTGTAGCATCATACTCAAAAAGACTTGAGGCTGAAATTGCTGCCAAAGGTGCTTCAACAAAGTATTGACTACTATTGAATACTTATCTACATGTCATTTTTAATATACAGTATTTGCCAAAATTACAAACATATTTTTTCACTTTGTTATTATAGGGTATTGTGTGTTGAATTTTGAGGAAAACATTTTATTTTTATCCATTTTGGAATAAGGCTGTAACATAACAAAATGTGGATAACGTGAAGCACTTTGAATACTTTCTGGATGCAGTGTGTATTATGTCAATAAAAATACTAGTTTCTGTCAAGAAACATTGTTTTATGGCAGGGATTTTATGGTGAGTAATGTAGAATTAAAATTCTGTTTATACTAAAAATGAAATGGCCTGAACATGAGGTTTACAAATAAATAACTTGTATAATAATGCAGTACCAAATATTAGACACTGCCACTTTGTACGGATAGATTTATATATGTCAAATTGGGCTCATGCTGACATTGTACCAATATCACTTTAGTTATTGCAAGTACAATAGCCTTATTGGTGGCCTGTTTAATGAGGTAACATTTTCCAAACAGGCCGTGACATCATGTTGAATTTACTAGGTACCTGTTATCACATTCTTCCATACTCACCAAGCAAACAATAATATAAGAGCAAAGTATTGGGATTCTCAAATCCCACACCTTGTGCTGGGAAACAACAGAATGAGATCAGATGGCAGGTTTGGCAATCACACATTACACTGACTCTTGGCACTTTATTACGCCAATATATCACTTCCTACTCCCTGAAATGGCCAAGGGGGAATTAAGTACTGGTTTTGTACTCTTAACTGCAAATAGATTGCCCTAGGGGCGTATTTCCAATGAAAGGAGTGGCTTGGCATACCACAGATTTTGCGGGATTAATGAATGGACGCTGCACAGATTGTGCAAAGGTGTTCCCCTTGCCTTTTCATTTGAGTGATGTAACAGGTTTTGTTGTTTTAATTTTTTTTCCCTCATTGCAAAACAATGTAGATTGTACTGTTCTAGAAATATGTGGAGTAAGACCTACTTATTACTGTATACCTCTGGGCAACAACGTGAGCATTGATGAAGGCTAGCTAAATGTTAAATGTGATCGTCTATATAATACAGTTCATGAGTGTTCTACATCAAACTATACTGTAGCCTACACTAGTTTAGACTATTTCAAGATGTCAAGACAATTACTTAAATATATGTAAATATTAATGTTTATTTTTTATGTCCATACATTTTATAATGGTGTTTCAAGGCTGAAGGTTCGCCTTAAAATACAGCGACTCACCTACCAATGAAACCAATGAAAGTGGTGTTGGGTGTCTCAAAGCACTACAGTCAGGTGAGAAGACACAGTCTAGACATGTCAGCTGAGTGCAATGCCCAACTCCTTCGCAGTACGTCTATGTTGGTCAATGGATGAGCTGAGAGCTTTATGGCCCTTGAGCCTGTGTTCTGACAGAGTGGCATTGTCATACAAGACACAGAACCCGCTTGCTTTTCAAAAGGGCCATAAATGCCTTAAAAAAAAAAAGGCTGACCTTTTTTATCACAGGGGCCAAGGCCTTTATAACTGGCCTGCCCCCATGCTATTTCCTGCTCTGGAGAGTCAGTAGGTGTGGGAGAGAACATCAGTCCGATATAACTGGTTAAAGTGCTCACGACTAAAGACCCAGGAACCTGGTTTTGTTTGGACCTAGCAGTGACTGACCCGACTTGTTTGGCGTGGAAGTAAATGAGCTGCACTAAGTTGCTAAGATAACTTTTCACATCGTCATTTCCATTTACGTCGTAGAACATCCAAGGCCAAGTCGTGAGACGATTACACCGGGAAAGCGCAGGTACTTTCATTGTTAGCATTTCCTCTTGTTAGCTTATGTAGCTTGACAAACTGATATGTCATGGAACTACTGATACAGTGTGTCCTGCTGAATTATGCTGCATTGCAATTAAGTAGTACAGATTGAGTCTCATATTCAGGGAGCAAGAGATCATTGAATTTTCCGAAGCCCCTCTTGTTTGTTTGAAGTGCAGCCTCCGGTGGGAGTTTTATTTGAGAAGAGGCCTCTATGGCATCCCTTTGATCCATCTCCACGCAACAGCCCGGCTGAACGCCACACAAACAGTAACCTGATCTCCTCGTTGCTTTTTAATGGAGGATGCTAAGAGCAAGAACATTCCTGCGGGCACCAGTTGATGGGGTGCCACTTAAATGCATACGGGCTGTGTGTGCCATGGTGCTGAGAGACAGCGTCTGTCGTGAGAAAACCCACCTGGCTAACCACTGTATTGATATATCTTATATCAAAATCTCCATTTCTACTAAGGCAAGCCAAGGCCTTTCCCTTTAAATGTTTTCTTTTTCTACCTGCACATACTGTAAGAAATGGACAAGCTATGGCTGGATAGTTTGCACAGTCAGCTCTACTTTCTTTCTTCCTTCCCCTGAGGACAAACCCTTAGCAACGTCATGTGAAACCTTTTTAAAACATGACTCTCTTTTTCCTTTGCAACAATCAAACAGAAGTAAAAATAGATTCATACTATAGTTTGTCTTGCTAAGAATTTTACAGGCATAGCCATTTAGCCTAGTGCACTTTGGCAAGGCAACAAAGTGTAAGATATAAAGCTACTGATATAAGATATAACGATAATTATAATTTGTTTATTTTTTGCTTATTAACTTTTTTGCCCCTAAAGTTTAGCATTGTAATTTGTGGTATGTCTCAACCTATGACCTCTAATAATGTGCAGCTAATGGTACAATTATAATTTATATCACCTGTTCATTGGACTGTGTCAACATTTCATTACTTCAGTATGTTACTGTTTTTTAAAAGGGATACAATCTGATCTGTTTTTATGTATATGTGTAGCATGTTTCAAATTGGTCTTTTAGAAAATAGTTATGTTCAAAAATAGCCAAGACATAATACAAGCCATGCCAATACTAATACTGTAGCTAAATCCACTTAAGTAACTCAACAATATCTTTGCTTTGTCTATTTTTCTCATATACCTGGAGTCAGGGATTCCTCTGCCAAAAACAAAGTTATACATCTGTCATTTTAATTGCACACAGCATAATAAACTGGTAGAGTCAAACAAAGACAAACAATGTTTACTTACGGCATTAAAGTGTAATTCTGTTGGGATGTTAGTGTGTGTGTGTGTGTGTGTGTGCATGTGTTAGCATTTGTGTTTAGCCAAGTGACAGTGGCCCCACCAAACTAAAACAGGTTTATGGAAAACATAACCACAAACTTCTTTCCGTCTGGTTCCCTTACTGATTCTGTCACCATAAACAGTAATTAACCTCTTTTTTAATTAAACCCAGGCAAGCGATTCCATGATTGAAAGGTGATAGTGGAAAATCAGTCAGTTTAAATAATATACTGCTGCAATTACAGCAATTTTTCCAACTAAAATGAATGAAGGTATGCAGGTATGCAGGAGAGGGGGGAAAACAAGTATTTGCATCATTTTAGATTTTCCTCCCAGCCTGTGAAGTCAGACAATTACTGTGAACTGACGTGAGAATTCAAGCTCCCCCAAAGCGTTTATGTGGTGAGTTGGCATTCCCTGACACATCGCTGAGATAGTCATTATTGTGGTGCAGCATTCGCTGCCCAGGACAAGTCAAGTTTGCCCTACTGCCTCACTAAGAGTGAGGCGTGCAGTGGGTCATCCATGAGACTTATGGTAAGACAAATATATTTACAATTATATATTTTATATGGAGTTAAATTTACGCTAAACCCAACAATGGTATTTGAAGATGTGGGATCATGAGGCCAGTACTGGAGAAGACTGTTAACGTATTAGAGTAAATGTTTGACTTTTATAGTTTGTAGTACTGTTTAAACAATGATAACAGCAATAGATATGGAATATGGTGTTCTAGTATTAAAGTTGGAGGAGCTTGGTTTTCTGCAGTGAGGAATATTTGGAGGTGCGCTACATTTTCTGGCTTAGTTTGGCATGTAAATTACTATTTTATAGCAGCCTTAAGGTAGTTTTGGGACAAGGCAAGTCGTTTACTTGATAATGGCTGTTCCTTATCAGATTACACCCCTAACTTCCTTCATTCCAGTCAATACCAATTACTTAAAATGATGGATGTCACAGTAAATTAAAAGCAGAGGAAACATCAGCAACTCACCTCCCCCCCTTTTCTCAGGCCCAGGTGCTTGGGCTAACTAACTGGGCAAGCAGTTAGTCAGGTACTTGACTGGAATGTATCTCCCCCTTCCTCCTTCCTATTTTAACATGGCACCAGCTTTTGCTTTAACTCAAGAGCTCCAAGAGGTTTAAACCCCTTGAACAAATACAAACATGGCCACCTGCTGTGATTGTACTTTCTTCTGACCAAATCCTTTCCTACCTCATTCATGGGAACTTGAACACAGGGTGGTGATGTCAATGCTGTTGTATTTTACCACAACCTTACTCACGACCACTGAGTGGAACAACACGATAGTAAAGCGCCGAAGCCTTTCATTGATACTCTCCATTCATTCAATGGCAATATCAATTTTTGCGACCCACTCACCCCCACCCAGTGATCCACCTGAGGGTCCCAAGTTGACCCACAGTTTGCAAACCGCTGTTAGAATATTAACTTCGTTTCAAGGATTAGTCAGGTCCCAGCTAGCTCTAGGCCAACCAGTAAGCCATCAATGTGGCTGCTGAGCATGGCTAGTGCCAGTTCATAGGGTGAGTCCAGGGCAATGGTTAATGTGTTTACTGGCACAGAGCAAGTGTTGGGTGGCCGTCTTTACCTTATTAAATTAACTGATAAGGTTGTTTAAGGTTTGCTATTCATTTAACCTAAATCAATAATGGAGAAACTCATATGGTGCCACCACACTACAGCAGACACCATGGAGGGTGTTTCAGTGGTCAGCTGAACACAAGCATGTTTGGCTTTGAATCTGAATCAACAATATAGGCTTTTCACCTAAATACATATTCTTTCTGCTCATATCAATAACAGTCTGTTTAGATTCAAAGTGATGAAATAGCGGCGACTACTTGTGACAGTTTTGGGGGGAAAATAAATTCAAGATGCTGTATTATGTACTCTGGTGCCTCCTATAGTGTTTGTGTAAATGCTAATGAGGTGTATTGGCTAGCCTAATACTAACTTGTAACTTGTTGGGCACATTTTATTTGATTATTATTGTGACATCGCACTGGTCTTGCTTATTCATGACCGTGTATGCAAACCAGCAGTCCTGCTGCTACTGTTTGCAGGGTCTCTTAAAGATAGTGCCGTGTGAGAAAAGACTGTACTGTGTGCATTCATTTAAGAGATGACTCAGCAGACAGGAAGTGATGGCACGAGCACCATACTCACACCGCTTCAGGACAAACATCTCCATGTAGTGTCATTTATTAGACCCATAATTTATTACACAAATATGGCGTAATGAATAATATGTTTTACTGGATTAAACGTGCTGAGTGAATATGTGGATTTATTTTAACAAGTTTAAATAAGGGTAGGTTATTTTATTGGTTATACGGTAGCCTAACCCAATAACTGGGGACATTGCCTATCAGAGGCCTATTTCACTAATAGTCAGTGTTTTCTGAATAATATTAGCAACATTTTGAATATGTTGTATAGCTGGCATATCCCATAAGAGAGCATTGCAGTACAGTAGTCAACAGGGTACAGTTTTTTTCTGCTGCTCCAGAAATGACTAAATCTGAACAGTGACTCAAAGTAGTTTGAGCTTTGTTTGGGGAATATGCAAAACACAGGTTTACATGTGTTCTGTACATACAGTATGTGTCATATTGAACTACTGTACAAGAGTCAATGAGGTGCCACCTTTTTATTTGTTGAGCTGGTTGTGGTTTCACCTAGCCCTAAGCACTGTGACCGCTATGTGGTTGATGGATGGCTGCACTCTGGGTTGCTTTACAAGGGTTCGACTTGGAAAGTGAGATAAGAGCAGTTTGTTAACCGCGGGATCTTGATTCTGTGTTGGGTCAGTAAAGCAGTGTGTGGTTTCAGTGGTCCTAGCATTGTACTCTCTGAGAGGAAACAGGTGTCTGTTGACTTTGCAAATATGTGTAGACATTTTTCGTATCTGCTTGTGCCTACCTGCACATTTTGAAGACTTCTACTACTATATTGTATTCTTCTCATCTACTCTTCCAGTCAAAGTGACATAAATTGTGTTTATTACGTGTAATTCATTATGGCATCCAAGAACATGTCACTAAACAATAGCTCCTGGCCAAAGCAAACATGTTTAGCATAACTGCTGTTTGTCTTTGTAGGATTAATGGAAGAGGGTAGCCTGACCATGCCAGAAATCCTTTTACTCTGACTGACTCATTGAACCTGTGAAATATTTGAATCATCAACATTTGGGCATGTCTGAAACTTTAATCTTTTAAACCCATATCTCTAGCTTTGTGTTGCTAGTGCTATGGCCAGTGACTTAGTTAGTTTAATCTGAACAACTGTTCTCTAAATTCTGAACAAATTTTCTCTAAATTCTGTCTATCTATTCAACATCAGAAGCGAAAAGCTGATAAAATTTGTACATATAGGGACACTTCCCAATCTCCCCCAAAGGATTGCCCCAGCTTGTTGAAACGTACGTTTGAATCTGAAACAACAACACTGGCTAAAACTAGTAGAGACCTGAGCCAGTCTGTTGCTCCCGGAGGTCTTGACCCTCCCCGCCACATTGCGTACAGTTGCCCTCCAGCAGCAGGTTAAAGGTCAGGCAGTTGTGCTGTTTAGTACAAGACCACAATGGTTTCTACACAGCTGTCCACTATGTGATGCATCTTAGGAGCAACTGGAGCCTATTGTGAGAACTAATATAAAACATCCATTGACTTCATCCTACTTCTGTGTTTCAGGTTCATTGATGATAGGCTGAGTAATTAAGAATGGCTGTACCCATTCCTCTGCCAAGCCATACCCCAATCCACATGCTGGCTCTGCTGGCTATATGGGACGTAGTGAAGTCCGATCATATCAACTTCTATAACGTCAACCCACCTGTAGAAGGTAACGCTGCGTCTGGTATGCTCTCCTTTACCTTGATTTATTTACCACCATGAAGGTTGAGTGCCTGTTTTAACTGCTTTTCCAGCCACGCCATTCCCCAGGAGCTTCAAGTGCTTCACCTGTGAGCAAGCGAATGACAACTACAACTGTAATCGTTGGGCAGAGGACAAGTGGTGCCCACAGAGTAAGTCATTTGTATATTTATGTTTGTGTCTGGTTTATCTATTTCTTTTCTTTTCTAATTAATATAAAATACTTTCATTGTAAGAAAATTGAAAACATTATTGCATGTCTCCATTAGGGCTCTAATAATGCCTCTATAAGCACTCTGTGTTAGTCCTAAATGTGAATTTTAGGTTATGCCGCATGCATAAGACTTCTAACTTAAAGGTGGAGTCAGCTAACAAGCTAATAACTTTTTTGCCAAATCCAGCATATATCTCCCCTCGGGCTGCTAGCTGCCCGCTCTGTGTGCGTGCTGAAAACATAATATGGTGTTCTTACACAGCCCTGGCTCTGTAAATGGGAACACAAAGCGGTGCAGACCACACCACACAACGCGATCCCAGCCATGGCAGCGTACGTTCAATGTGTGGGGCGGAGGGTCTGAGGGAGCACCCTAAGGCACTAAAGGTGTATTTGTTTTTCATGGCGTGCAAATATCAACAGTCTTTCAGTATAGCTGACTCCACTTTTAATTATTGATGCTATATGGTGTCTGTAAAGCTGTCTGCCCATCCGGCTTGACGTCCACAGACACTCAGTTTTGCATGACGGTCCACCACTTCAGCAGCCATGGCAAGACCAAGTTCGTAACCAAGCGCTGTGCTGCTGTAGAGGACTGTCGTGTGTCAGGCTGCCGGCACCATCGGGACGCCAGTCACACTGTGAGTTAGCCCCGCCCACACACTATGGCCCGTGTGTTCAGCATGTACCGCATGGACCACTGTCTCAGTCGCAGAGGAAGTGATCACATATACATGGCAATATACAGTTTATTACTAAATATGTTTGTCATTTTATTTGCATTGATATCGTTGGCCTCCTCTACACTATTTTTGCATTGTATGTTATTAGTAGTAATACATAATGAAATGGCTAATTAGTTACATATGGATGCTTCACTAATGTTGTCTATGCTATACTGGCACACTGATATGGAACAAACCAATCGTTACATTTATGAGCTACACCTGTATACCATACTATCGCACCCCCTGTGAATATCCTCCATAAATCAATGCATTGCTATGTCCCTTGCATTGACCTCTCCTCTCCTCTCTCAGTGTGTGTCTTGCTGTGAGGGTATGATCTGTAACGTGGAGGTCCCTACCAATCACACCAACGCTGTGTTTGCAATGCGACACTCTGCGTACAGCTCAGCGCCACAGCAGCGGGCCGAGGCCTGGCTCACTCTGCTAGTGATGGGGCTTAGCAGGCTGCTTCCCCTCTGACTTGAGACTGCACCGTGGCCCATTGCTCAGCTTGTACAGGTGCCTCTCCGCTGCAGCCACACCCATCGTGACCACATACAGCATAGGCTACTGCACACGCCGCCGTGAATGTCAAGTCGGGTGCAGAAGGAAAAATCTTGCTTCTGTGGGGGAACATGGAGCAACATGCTGCCAGGCAATGTCCTTGAAGCTAATGAACATCAGTGGTGTTAGGTTAAAAGAATATATTGCTGCAGTCTCTTTTGCTGAGCTCTGCTCTGCTCTGCTAGCAAGACAGCGATGCATTGATTGGAACGACAAGCATCTGGAGCAGATATGTGAGTAACTTAAGGAAAACAAAACCAAAATGAACAGACTTTATGAAAGACAAGCAAGCGTAGACAGAGGAAGCTTGTAGGATGTTGGGAGAAAGTCACCTGGAAGGTAATTCACTTTTCCCAAGACTGACCAAGTATTCTGTAGACCTTAAAGCTATGCAGTCTAAAGTGTTCTTGGACAATATGCCCTACTGAATATTTTCACTCTCATTTACAATTACTTTTAGGTAATTTATCAGACGCTTACTGTACTGAATAGAAGTGACTTACAGTAAGCAAAGACCAAAGTATATTGGAGCTGGTAGGGGTTTGGCACCTTGCATAAGGATGCTTACAGATAGGCCAAGCTTGGGGGCTCCCTCTCGTTAACAGATTGCACCCAAGTAGTCAAACACCACCAGGAACAAGGGTACTGCACACATTATCACAAAAATGCTAAAGGCCGCGATATACTTGCTTTTAATTCCACGTACGCAAGATGGCTACCATGCGTATCGGGCGCGTAACATACTAGATATATTTTAAATCCCCAAGCACACGCAAGGTACGCAGGCAAGCATATGAACAATTCCCTTCGCAAAGCGTCTGCTTGCATACGTGTACATGTTGCAAATAAGCAAGTATATCGGGGCCTTAAGTATTTGTGTAGCCAATATTTAACATTAGCTTTTTGCTAATTTTGGGACATATGGAGGTGGCTCATTCTTTTAAAAGCAGCGCTTTCCCTACCAAAGTGGCAATTTTGCAATGAATGACAATGACAGTCTACACTGACAGAAAAGCTTCTCCCAACTGATGTCCTTGTTCAGGAGATGCAGAGTCACCAGGTGTGCATATTTGGCACCAGCAGTAAACTACCAATAGTAGTCATTAGATCAGTTATTCATAAAACAGGCCAACATACCACGCACAAAAGTGGCATGTATAATCTTGTGTATGTCTGTGTTTGGTGCCACTTTGCCTTAAGCTTGGAAACTACCACACAGTGCCTGGGTCTGTCTAAGACGTGGCCTGGCCAGATGGATGTGTAATTAGGTTTTATTTGATATTAGCACATTGTCACCTGATTTTGGCTAACACACCCTCTGTTGTGCCCATATGCCTGCATGTGTGCAAGTGATATCATGGCGAGCCAGGAAATTAGCAAATGGGACTAGGCGATAGAAAAATCATCTTCCGCCCAACAAAACTGTCACTATATCTGGAAACTACTGCCTCAAGTTTGAAAGGACTTAACAGTAAGATGAACTAAAATGACTTAGTGCCAAACATGCAGGTGTAAGTGTTTTAAAAAGATATATGCAGTGGCTTGCAAAAGTATTTTCAAATTTTACATATTTTGTCACATTACAACCACAAACATAAATGTATTTTATTGGGATTCTATGTGATAGACTAGCACAAAGTGGCGCGTAATTGTGGAGTGGAAGGAAAATTATACATGGTTTTCAAAGTGTTTTACAAATAAAAAATTGAAGTGTGGCATGCAAAAGTATTCAACCCTTTACTCTGATATCCCTAAATAAAACAGCTGTTCTGTTGAGGCCTCAGAGGTTTGTAAGAGAACATTAGTGAACAAACAGCATCATGAAGCCCAAGGAACACACCAGACAGGTCAGGGATAAAGTTGTGGAGAAGTTTAAAGCATGGTTGGGCTATAAGAAAATATCCCAAACTTTGAACATCTCACGGAGCACTATTAAATCCATCATCCGAAAATGGGGAGAGTATGCCACCTAAACTGACAGGCAGAGCAGAGGCCCATAGTAACTCTGAAGGAGCTGCAGAGATCCACAGCTCAGGTGGGAGAATCTGTCCACAGGACAACTATTAGTCGTGCACTCCACAAATCAGGCCTTAATGGAAGAGTGGCAAGAAGAAAGCCATTGTTGTAACAAAGCCATAAGAAGTCCCATTTACAGTTTTCCACAAGCAATGTGGGGGACACAGCATACAGTACATGTGGAGGAAGATGCTCTGGTCAGATGAGACCAGAATGGAAGGTTTTGGCCTAAATGCAAAACGCTATGTGTGGTGGCACACTAACACTGCACGTCACCCTGAACACACTATCCCCAGCGTGAAATATGGTGGTGGAAGCATCATGCTGTGGGGATGCTTTACTTCAGCAGGGACAGGGAAGCTGGTCAGAGTTGATGGGAAGATGTATGGAGCCAAATACAGGGCAATCTTGGCAGTAAACCTTTTAGTGTCTGCAAAAGACTTGAGACTGGGGTGGAGGTTCACCTTCCAGCAGGAGAACGACCCTAAACATACAGCCAGAGCTACAATGGAATGGTTTAGATCAAAGCATTTTCATGTGTTACAATGGGCCAGTCAAAATCCAGATCTAAATCCAATTGAGAATCTCTGGCAAGACTTGAAAATTGCTGGTTCACAGATGGTCTCCATCCAATCTGACTGAGCTTGAGCTATTTTGCAATGAAGAATGGGCAAACATTTCTCTAGATTTGGAAAGATGGTAGAGACATAACCCAAAAGACTTGCAGCTGTAATTGCAGCCAAAGGTGGTTCTACAAAGTATTGACTCAGGGGGGGTTTAATAGTTTTGCACGCCATACTTATCAGTTTTTTATTTGTAAAATAATTTTCCTTCCACTTCACAATTATGTCTATCACTTAAAAACCATTTACATTTATATTTGTGGTTGTAACGTGACAAAATGTGGAAACGTTCAAGTGGCATGAATACTCTCGCAAGCCTGTGTATGTGTGTGTGTGTGTGTGTATGTGTGTGTGTGTGTGTGTGTATATGTGTTTATATATACGCTCACCTAAAGGATTATTAGGAACACCTGTTCAATTTCTCATTCATGCAATTATCTAATCAACAATCACATGGCAGTTGCTTCAATGCATTTAGGGGTGTGGTCCTGGTCAAGACAATCTC
>JAODTR010028040.1:0-22533 GCA_025399935.1 Amblyopsis rosae
CCCCCAACATTAATTTTGTCCTGCTTGCCGGTGAAGGTAATATTGCCCGTCGACGCCGGATCATAAAGTTGCTGTGTATCATTGCCTTAACGGAATTTGTCACAAAGTCAGTGCATTCCGTCAAGAGTCCCCTTAAAAGCCATCTTTAGGGCACCATAATATTGAAGAGCCATCGTGACATTTTCAGTTCTAGTCAGTTTTAGTCAATAGGCACTGTCATATAGCAGGGGCAAAACTACACCACGTCGTATATTGGCCCTTTATTTATCATTATGTCTTAGCTGGAGGCTACCGCCTCTATTATGGTGCGGTCGGATGAGAGGGGAGCGATGGAGTGAGAAAATACCCTGACACAGGGATGGCGAGAGAGAGAGAGAGAGAGGGAGAGGGAGATAGAGAGGGAGATGGGTAAGATACATAACAAGTCAAACAGAAAGGGCACATGGATACAAAAAGAGAGAGGGGGAATGAAGAGAAATATAATGGAGAGAGAGTGTAAGGAAGATAGAGAGACAGACAAGAGGAGAGAAAGACCTCAGATGACTGATCTGCCTGTTAATTAGAAAAGAGAGCTCAGATGCACACAGGGGAACTCACACACACACACATACACGCACACACACACCAAATAATGACACCGTATGCATAAACAAGCACACACACACACACACACACACATATGCACACGCACATACACACACACACACACACACGCACCAAATAATTACACAGTATACATGAACAAGCACACATACACACACACACACACAGACACTAGGTATGCAGTCACACCAATCACAGACGCAATACACACCACTGTGTGTAAATGCACGCACACACACACACACACACACACACAGTGATTCATTCTAGACCAGTTTCTAATTAACAGTTGTGTGTCAGCAGAGACTGGGAGACGCTGGCGGGTTTGAATCCCGAGAGGGCCCACACTGCAGCTAGAGCAAGCTTTAACCTCAGCCTGTGCCCTGTCTGGCATCAAGGATGTCTGTCTGTCTGTACCCATGCACGTTTGTCCCTTGGCTCTGTCTGTCTGTCTGTCTGTCTGTCTGTCTGTCTGTCTGTCAAACATAAAAGCATTGTAAACCGTAGAGAATGGAAAAGTGGGAACTATATGATAGAACAGTTAAACACATCATAATTCATTTTGATTTATTCAGTGTCAAATGTAATAGTTTAAATTAGAATTAATTTGAAGTAATAATGCATGGATATAATTTTCCTCCTTTCCTGAGGGGTCTTGTGCTGACAGCTATAACCCCTGTAATGAAAGGTTCCAACGGCAACAACACACACGCACACGCACACACACACCTGTAATGCGATATGACATGCACCCTACAGTATGTGTCTGAGCAAAGGGATGACCTGTCCATCAAATGCACATTAGTGCACACACATACAGTACCACACACAACACAATCACAGCTCTGCGGGGACCGTTGCTGCTGCAGCAGCTAAAAAGTGTGACATTGTCCTTGTGGATGTTGGTACATGTGAGCGTGGGTGGGTGTGTGTGTGTGTGTGTGTGTGTGTGTATGTGTGTGCGTGCGTTTTTGTGTGTGTGTGTGTGTGTGCGGGTGCTTGTGTGTGTGCTTGCCTGTGTTCGTGCAAAGTTATCGTTTCTTTGCCCATTAGAATTCAGTTAGTTAATTTACCAAATTACAGATATTGCATTTAGATTTTTGTATTTTGTTTTTATGCGGTTAAATCTAACATTTTCACAAAACAACACTGACTTGATTATATATTTAGTTAGTTTTCATAATGTATGCACCTTTTAAATAGGCGAATGGTCAACCACTAAATGTGGCTGCTCTGTAGTCAGCCTTCACGCTAAAAATATGTTTTAAACTCCTTCTAAACAGGCAAAACATTATTCAACAATATTTAAATTTTTTATTGATGTTATATAATGAGTATAACTCACATTGAGACGTGGGGGATAAAAGAGAACAAATACTGTTAGATGTTATCTAACATTAGTTAGACTGCCATTAGTCAGAGTTTGTATGTTTAAATGTCATCATTTGTGACACTGAAATGAACGCTGTGTCCTCATAGTGAAACACTGAATTTCCACTTATGCATATGTATACACGCACGGTATGTATACACTAATACAGGATCTGTCTTGATGTTGTGTTTTGGATGGGGAATAACCAAAACACTAAATAAATATTTTACAATCTAATATTACTGTATTTTATCCCAAATTGCATGTGTCAAACATGTACCGTAACACTGTTTACTGTAAACAGCATGTGCCCATTGCAACACTGTTTAGTGAATGTGAATGTTTAGCAGCGCAGATTGCAGATGTTTCCATCCAATATACAGCATGCCACATGTACTGTACATGTAGATGTTTCACAAGATGTATAAACAGGTATTACGCTGGAAATAATAATCCCTGTACAGTTAATAACAAGTAAACTGTATGTTACTTTTAAAGGTTCCGTCTGAAAGATATAAAGAAAGAAAGAAAGAAAGAAAGAAAGAACTCGGGCAGATGGCCAGACAGACCGATAGGATGCAACTTACTTCTACAGATGGGTCTGTGATCGCTCCAGGCCGCCAGCGTGTCAGTAACCCGTTGGCAGGTGATGCTTTTGGAGCCCTGCAGGACATAACTGTCATCACAGCTGAACTGGACACTGGAGCCAACTCTGAAGTACAAGGACACACGGCAGTGGCAGCACACGTCAGACCACTTTGGCTGGCATTGCGACAAGACCATAATTACAACACCGAGACCCTTGATGTGAGAGACAACAATGCAAGTGTGGAATTAGACATCCCTCCCCGGTTTTGACACTTCTCACAGATCCCTACGTCCTCCCTTCTCCCCACCCTGAAGCCGCACTACGCTCATGTGCTTCTAATCTCTCGTTTCCCCGTTCCCGCTCTTTCCCCGCTGCCAAACGCATATAAGGGACATCTAACCGCCACAGTGGAAGCCCGCGTGACGTCTAGTCTGTAAAGCTTAATGTTTGAACCCTGCTGCTAGACACAGCAGTGGCCCACCTGCCCAAACAGCCCATATGAAAGGTCTTGATTGTTCAATGGCTCCACTCTGCCATGCAGCAGTATATAATAATACACCCTGGGCAATCTCTTTCTATTTAGAGCCCTGGCTGAGCATTTATTGTGAAAAGTCGTGTTGTTAGCTAATAATTCTGCTTGTTCTCCAAATTGACAACACTTGACAACACCCAGCCATGTCACCCTTAATCCCAGTATCATAGTGCTGCTAGTTCTTTTACAACTATTTAGGCATTCCATGGCAGCTGACAACTTGGGGAGCATGTGCGTCAAGCTTGTTGTGACATCTAGTGATGAAAAAGGCAAGTCAAATTGTCAAGTTCCCGATCTCTCTCTATTCTGGTGTTCAGCTCTACCGCGGGAACCTCACACTGCTCTCTCCTTCCCCATCACGGCACCCTCGTGTTCTAGCTCCTGCAGTGCTTAATGGTGATTGGCGGGCGCTTACGCACACACACGCATACGCACACACACACACACGGGTAATGTCCTTTACTTTAGAGTTCTCCTCTCCTCTAATGTCTTACACACAATCGTGTGCACTAACGGTTAGTAATGGCAATGTGTAGCAGCTTGCGATGGGAATTAAAAGATAACCCTTGCTTTGATTGTGTGACATCGTAATATTATTTCTTTTCACAGAACAATTCTCAAAGCCAGTTGAAACTTTTAATGCATGGCTTGGTCACTGGCAACACAAATTGAACACAGACATCTTTAAAAGAATATGCCACGGCTAAGTGGATGACTCATAAGGAGGGCGGGGGAAGAGGGTCCTCAAAATTGCTCCATCCTGATGGGACGGAATGAACTCTCCCCCTCACTGCTGATTGGAGGACCAGCAGTTCACCAGGAACTGCATAAAAAACAGTCCTGCATCTGTGAAATTGAAAAGATCCAAGTGTGTGGTTTCCTTAGTTTTTTTCACAGCGCCTATATAATTACAGTGACAGGGCAGGGGTGACATATCTATGCAGCAGCGCAAAGTCGTGTGAATTAAGAATTACTGACTGCACATAGCGCACACACACAACAGGTGTGTCATATCGCTGTGTCGCCCCTTCCTGAGCCAAGCATATCTTGCCAGCAGTGAATCATTTCCAGCTACTGTATGAAGCAAAAATAGAGCCCGTTCTGTGAAGTCCCCAGAAGACATCAAATGCATTCAGGTTTAGACAACAAAATATTGAGTCTGCATGGAAAACAATGGGGTGAACACAGTCAACTGGGGCCTGTTGTGACTAAAAACACAATAGTAAACACATAATCTGAGCTACCATTGCCAAATGCACATTTTGTTATCTTACTTAGCACCTTGTTAAACCTTGAGTCAACCATCTGACCTTGTCTGAAGGAATGCCCTTGTCCCACCCTGTTTAAAAGGGCAATCAGAGATTATGTTGCAGCCATTATTAAAGGCAGGGTTAGTAATTCTTGCTAACTTGCCAACAGTATCACTCCGCGGTCCTCCGCTGCGCCGTCTCGCACATGGAAATGCACTGTGAAGCAAAGCGTAGTGCTACGGCTTTGTTGATACTTTGTTTTTGTTACTATTTACGGAGCCAAGGCTGTGTAGAAATATTGGATTATTTTGCGAGGAGATATTTGTTGAATTTTACAAAAAGTGTATTAAGTTTACATTAAGCTTGCAATAGCTGACTTTACGAGAAATAGAAGCACTGTTGATTTAGTTTCAAATACAAAGACACAAGCAACCCCTCGCTCACCTGAAAACTCCCAGTGTTTAAATTGGGATTTTAGATGTGGGGGAGCCCTATTTTTCATGAATTTGGCATCTTAGACTAGTAGGAGGCCTATTTATTTTTGTATTAGGCTACACTAGATATTAATAATCTGTCTATTTAGGAACTTCAGCTTCAAATCAAACAAATGTTTGGCTGTTATGCAAATAATCCACCAATTCATAAGGCTATTTGTAATTGCTCAGGTCTATGTGACATAGCTGTCTTGTGAGATTGCTAACAGTTTCGCCTACCAAGTTAGGCCTATAAGTAGAAATTTGACCCTGATTTGATAGCCAATGTCCAGTCAGTGATTAAGCAATATTCAAATATTAAATTATTGAATTTCATTGTCTGACTGATACTAAGAAACATGCATATTACCTATATGTCCATAACCCCTTCCAATGGACGCAGGAACTGGATGGGTTAAAGTATAATACATTGTGCACACAAACAGGAGCTATTCCTGAGATGAGAGTCATTGAAATTATATATTTTTTGATAGCAGGCTGGGGAGCTTATGCAGTGGCCTTCATTTCACACAGTGAACGTAAATGTAAATCAAAGGGCTGCTGTTTTGAGTAAAACATTTGTTGAAATTGCCATGCTCTCCCCACATGCCGGTGATCGGTAAACATCAAGTTCATATGCGATAAAACGAGAGAGTCGGTTATATTCGCCAAACACGATATATTTGCAGAACCAAAGTAGCCTAGTGTAGTTTTAAGTTAAGTTTTAAGGCAATCATTTTATTAGACACCCTGGAAAAAAAACAGAGGTACAGGTCGACCGTGGTTATGTGGCGATGACTATGTATAGGATATTTGTAGCTACAGTAAGCAGCACAAGAGCAAAAATGATCGATTTGCTAATATGTTACAGTTGTGCAATGCGCATATCAATTATCTTCACTGTTTTGTACATGTTCTGCAGCGTGGCCTATGTTCGAACGGAACTGTAAACGTTACACCGACTTGAACGCAGCCTTGTAGTCACCTCACGGCGTTTATGTGCGCATGATAATTCAACCACGGCAAAAACTCTGTATCCAGAGATTTTAGACATAGTCCTACTCGCCCAAAATAGCCAAAATACATTTAAAATAACAATATGTCTGAGAAAATAATGTTCAATTATATTGCCTAATAACTGTCAATTCTCAATTCTTAACTGGTAGGCTACTGAAAGGGTTGGAGCCCAGCTCCTATGCACCAGAGCCCAGCTCCACCTGGCTCCGGCCCAATTTAACCCCTGGTGGCGCCCCAGAACACATGAATTTAGTTTCTCTCACTCACAGCTTGCTCCCCCTCCCAAGCTGAAAATCCCTCAACACCACAAAAAGTTTTCAAAATGTCAGACAAAGCAATTAGCAAATCATGGTAACTTTCATGTTTTGGGGAGGCAGTGGCACTACAGTATACAGACCTATAGACAAAATGTTGGATTTTCATTTACACTGTTGTACATTGTTTCTACTATTGTACCCCAGGGTTCATTCTTGGGTCAAATTTAATTTACTATCTACATTAATAGTCTGGAAAAATATGTTCCATTCGCTCATCTAAATTTTTATACTGCTGAGACCGTTATCTATTGTAGTGCTCCTACTATTATTCAAGCCTTTTCCTACCTGCAATCTGCATTTTACATTGCTCAAGCAAGACTGCATCACATTAAGATGGTTCTGAATGTAGAAAAAACTAAGCTCATGCTTTTTTCAAACTAAATCTGTGGAAAATGTGTCGACTATTGTTACTGTACATGATGAACAGATTGAGTTGAGTTTTAATTGATGAGCAGCTCTCTTAAATGTCATATTGAAATAATTTAGGCTTAAAATAAAAATAGGGTTCTATTTTTGAAATATAGCCTGTTTCTCTTTTTAATCCAGAAAGATTAAAGTTGCTGCAACATTTCTCACATCACTTGACTATGGTGGTCTGCTCTATAGGACTGCACATGATTGATCATTATCTTTGATGGACACTGTCTACCATAGCACATTGAGATTTGTTACTACTCTCACACACCACTGTACTTTGTAGTAATTAGTAATTAACCTTCACTATCAATGAGGAGACATTTAAATATAATTACTTTTATTTAAGTGTATCCTTGGGTATGTTCCTGTCGTATCTCTGCACTTACATATAACGTAAAACCGATTGTTCAAGTTTGCGTTCCGGAGACTTTTACTTTACTGTCTGTACCCACGGTTCGTACAAAGCTGGGCAAGAAGGCTTTTAGCTGCTCTGCTCCCTCCAGCTGGAACATGCTCCAGCAGATTTGCAGCTGCGCAACCTGATTCCTTCTATTCATTTAAATCTCAGATGAAAAGTTAGGAATCCGATTCTTTAAGTTGTCATTGCTTTTAACTGCACTATTATGGTAGCTATTTGTATCAAACTATTTTGATGTTTTTCATGTTCTTTATGATTTATTATATCTTATTTGTGTTTGCTAGTGTTCTGTGTTTGATTGATCAACATGAAACTACTGTACATTTGCTGCTATTTTGGCAGACGATTTGGCAGACAGTGCTATCCTTGGTGCTGAACTATCAGAAGGCTAGAGTGTTGTTTTTGGTTTTGAACAATGACAAATAGGCTGCTGTTGTGCGGACACAATTGTGCTTGTGTCATTTTTTTACTTTTTTTTTTCTCTCTCATTTTGCTGAATATAGGCTATAGTTAAAGGTAGACAGCAATCAGTCTATTGGCAGTGGTATAAGATAATAGATGGAGATACATTTTGAGTGGATTAATGGGAGGGGCCTCAAGCTCCAACTTTGCGGGGAGTCCTGGCAAAGTCCAAGCCGCTACTGTGCAGCTTTGCAGTGGTCCATCAAAATGAGAAAAATGCAGTCATCTGATAGCAATAGGTCAGATATAGACTGTGGGGCAAGACAGGTCATTTGCCAAACTGTTGCTAAATGTATGTAAACAGGAGCATGTCTATATTACCAGGCCCCCAGGTCCCATGGTTCACAGGGTTCTAGGTTCCCAGGGTTCTACAGTAGTTTCCTAAGGTCACATTTTCCCAAGGCCCCATGTTAACGAGGTACCCTGGGAGAGCACATGTACAACTGGAGAACATAGGAATGAATCCTATGCAAACATAAAGGTTTCAGTGCTGATGACCTGTCATATGCCAATGGTAGTTACATTTATTGTAATATTGTGCTACATGAACAGTAATGATATCATTCTTGTATGTTGCATGCTACTGTTATTTTATGATTTTTAATGTGTAAATAGGTCTAATTTAATAATTTGTACGAATTCTGAATATGCTGTTTTCCTATCGGTCACTATTGTGACTGAGTAGAAAACCAAATATGTCACTTAATTAACCAACATAAAATATATCAAAAAGGGCATAATGCTTGAGTGGTATAGAGGTCTAAGGAGTACAATGCATATTTTCCAATTACAAGGAAGAATTTGGGATTAAATGAGCCAAAACAAATGAAATGAAATCAAGTACAATACTGTAAATAGAGTACCGTAATACAGGGAACTTACTGGAAGATAGATCCAATCCTTTTGCCGTTTTCTGGAACTCCGGGATCTGGACAGACGTCACCAGCAAGACCACTTTGGCTCACTAGAATAATAGAGACAAAATACAATGCAGTTCATGTTGGTGCAATGCTCAACACTAAATAGATTTGCTTCGACACACCAGTCACTGTTAGGGTACAGTATACCATATGTAATACATTATATCACCAATAGACCTCGCCAGTCGTGTCGTCACGGAAGAACTTCCGAGTCTAAAATTCAAAAGTAAATAGGATTGCAGAATGGCATTATTCTTATTGTATCGTTTTGGGTTATGCCATACTCCTGTTTTATTCACTGCTAAAAAATGTATCTTAACATTTCAGATATGTTGAGGTCTTCGTTTTCAAGTTTCCAAGTTCAAGTTTCAACTCCATTTCGTGCCTTCTATTTTCTGACTGCCCCTATCCCTTCGAAAATATGCAAATCTCCAAAAGTATCCAGCAAGCTATTAGTTTTAATAGGTAATATTTTATAGGTATTTTAATAGCGTTAATAATAAATAAATTGTTGTGAATATGAATCATGGTGTTATGAAAACCCGTCAAATAAATGCTGAGACTGTGTGTGTTCTAATATTACATAACATTGTTGACACCTTGCTGGACTGACAATGTGAAGATTATTAGGATTATTATTAGTAATAGATACTGTAATGTGTTACTTGTCAGCTACCGTAGCGGACACTCACCCAATATCAGCCTTCTCATAGCTTGCCCTAACAAGCGCTGCAACCTGGCCTTGACGTGAGCTGAACTGCTCTACATGCACAGATTTATAATGATTCTCCCCCCTCGATAAACTCTATTGATCATCCTTGAAAAGGGAAGCAAATGCTGTAAAACTAATACTGACAGACATAGCTGTGCTCTAACTAATGTAAGTGGCTATGGTATCATCACAGTCCCTCGAGTGATCCTGGTGACCTATTATATATGGGCTGGAGCAATAAAATGCTTACTTTGACTACTTAGCCGTCTCTAAATGTGGAAACACCAGACGTTTCCAGTGGGAATATGTGTGTTTGACAAAACAGGTCATATTATTTCATCACAGACAGTGGTAGGAAAGAATATCGGAAGAGGCATACATTTTTCTCATAGGGAAAAACACAGAAGTCCTTATATGGGCATGACGTACGACTGGCAAGGTCTATACAAGGGAGTACAGACCCTTGTCAATCGCTCTCTGTCACACGTATGCGCACACACACACACACACACTGCAACAACAGACAAAGTACATTTGTTATGTATCCCCTATTTGGGATCTACTATTGTTTGCAGGGCATGATAGGAGCACACTGTAGCCTAAGAATGCCTCAAATGCAATGTAAATGTAAATGAGACCAGGAACCAGTTTAGACCAGTTCTGTTTAATGACACTGTGTATTAAAAATGGCAGTTAGAAAACAGCTAAAATAATAGGAGGGAAAAGAGAAATGAGAAATTACAAAATAATAACACAAACACGCAAATGCACACAATATACTGTATTAACAGCCAAAAAAAATGAAAAAAATAAGATCAGTCTATACTGCTATACATTTTTTTATTTCAGACTCTCTCCAATGTGAGTTTCTCTTGCCCATTGTGCTTTGGCTATATATCTACCTGCTTCTCTCTGCATGCTTTATTCTGTTATCCAAAGGTAAAGGTAAAGCTGCTTTTATTGTCACAAACACATACATGTTGTGAAATTCATCCTCTGCATTTAACCCATCCCTCAAGGGAGCAGTGGTACTGTTTACATGAACATTATCATATTTTGTAATTCTAAAGCAATTTTATACATCTAAAATTCGTATTCTTCTGCTTCGCTAACTGGCCGTCCATATGGTTCTGTAAAGTGTGTACAGAACAAATTGTCTTGTTGCTTTGCAATGTTTATAGATGTCCTGTTCAACCACTGATTTTACACACATGCACACACCAATACACACATAATCCCTGTCAGCCTATGTCTATTTTGTCATCTCTTTATCTCTCTATCACCCCCTCTCTGATTTTGGCTCAGTCAAATTTAAAAGGGCATCATTGGCATCCAATACAAAGGTTCACATTGGCACAGCAAATCCAGCTCATGCAAACAACATGAGGTGTCAGAGAAATGGCTGCCAAATAACCCAGCCAGTGTCGAGCAGAGAAAAAAAATTGACTTTATTCCATATTTGAGCTTTAAAGAATTTAACATTTAAACACAAGCTTACGATGCATAACGTCATTTCCATAACATCAAAGTGTTTTCAGCAAAGCTTTCATCTTCAAAAAGAGAAATAAGGAAAATCAACTGATCATGAATTCGTAGAAAATGATTGATGCCTGTGTGTTTCTGACATCACAGTCATGTTCAGCCTTCCATACATACATTAGGTGGAGTTTCATCGTACTGTGACGTCATGTCTGCTGTTTCAAAGGTATTAAATATGATCTCTATGAAAATTGCTGTACTGTAGATTTCAGCAGTTATTACATTATTCACAACAATTTTGTCTGATTGGCCAATTTAGGTAAACAAGCCCCTACCCACTATATATTTGATATTAATGTATTATAGTGATTTGTTTGTACAATTGTATTAGCTAATTCTTTAGTTGGACTCGTAAGTATTTACTGTACATTTGTAGGACAATTAACCCTAGAATGCACAACATATTGAAGATTTCCTATAGTGCACAACATGGGTCCAAATGGACTCGTATTCATTTCCTATAGAATAAGATGCTAAATTGGAGGTGTCTGTTGTTTTTTAACAACCAATTCATCTACTCATGTGATATAATTTTTTTTTAAATTAATTATCAAGTTTTTCATAATTCCAAATCATAATGTTTATTTTTCCTTTCTAAAGTTTTTAATACAACCAGCAACTGGTATCAGATACGGTGGCCTATATAGTACGGCGATCTAGCACAAGTTCATTGATTTTGAATGCATATCTTATTTTTTACGGTATTATAACAGTTATTTCAAGCATTTTTGTGTGTCCAAATATTGTATAATTTCATAACACATTGACTACAGCGAAGACACACATCTCACGAAAAATGAACACGACTCTGTTTTTACCCATGTTATCAGAATTGGGGTAAGAATAAAATATACAGTATATCATTTTTATCCAAAATGTAAGAAAGTAAAAACAAATATGATGAATTGTGATTATCAAAAACATCACAAAATGAATACATTGTCAAATGAGGAGATACATTATTTAAATATTGACATCCATCTATGCATCAAATCCCAAGGAAAATGTATAAGATCCCATTTGTACCCATGTAGTATGTTCTATGGGTTAACATAAAAACTGGTTATACTTAAAATGTAAAACATCTCAAAAGTATGTAATAACATTGGGACATGATGTGCAATCTAGGGCTGAATGCATACAGCATGGCAGTAAATCAGTACACATCAACATAATTATAATTCAGCCCAAATATTTGATTGAAAACAAAAGTTATTACAAAACGAATGTGGGGCTATGCATGGGGAGATTCATGCACTGTTAACATGTAAACATAAACACCATTGAGCATTTGAAGGACAATAAACTGTGACTAGCTAATTATTATTTCCTAACGATGAGACCCACATGCACAGCCTGTGTGGGTGGAGCTGAGGTGTTTGAGGTAAGACCTTCTCATGCCCTTCAGATGTCTGATGGATGAGAGGAGGATTGTTGATATGCACTCTACTGCTCCTCTCCAGGCCCTCTCATCCACTCTACTGTCACCACCTCCTACACTCGCTCCTAGAAACCGCTCAATTACACCAAGAGCGAACGTCCACAGCCTCCTTATGCTTCGGTGCTTTCTTTCTTGCATGTATTTCAGATGGGAAATTACACAAGTCAGCATGTTACATAGCTGTGCTGTTATTGCACCTTTATTTCCCCAAGGGAGAGCACGCTGGCGATTGTGGCTGCCGCTTCTCCTTTTGTGTCTTTAGAGGCTGAACTGTTCAGTTCACTGTTGTGTAAGTTAGGCATTTTAATAGATTTACCCCAGTTCACGTATCCCTTGGCTGGTCAGTTTGTCGAGCCATTGAAACCAGGTCCTGTTGGACCAGCGAGAGCCTGCCTGGATTGTCTGCCTGGACATCACCTGCATGTTTGTCAGTGATTAGGCACGGCAAAATAGCCTACATCTTCCTCTCGTTCCGGCCATACTTTGCGCTGCCTACCTGCGCCAGTCTGCCCTACGTGTGTGCGATGGACCAGGAATCGGTGTCGGAGGTCGTGTCCCTCCACCGTCTGCACCGTCTCGTTGTTTCATTGAGGATTGGCCACTTTGCCTCCACTGAGGTGTGGACTGTATCTGAGCTGCTGCTGTTCCGGTTGGGGTCCTGTGGCACGCCCCCCAGCTCTGTTTGTCCACCCTTGGGTTCTTCATCCGCTGAAGTCTACCATGGGTCTGTCTCACAGAAACACACGGCAGCGCTCCTCGGGGCATCACCCCTCGAGGCCCACGGCCGGCGGTCCACGCGCATCAACATGGTTCCTGTTTGCAGGAACCAGCCACGCAGCACTGCACTAGAATGCACGGTTGGACCAGCTGAAAGCCAAATCTGTTAATGTAAGCCCTTGTGCTAATTTCAAATGTCTTGCTTTAAAACTCCCTGGCTCCCAACCTCTAATTGTGTTATACTCTAACTATATACTATAAAGGGTTATACTATATTACCCTGCCAATACTTATGATGTCCCCATACAGTATTTGACCACAACAAACCAATTTATATTTTAAATCTCTGCTCAGTCTCTAGTACTTTACTATTCACACTTTGTATTTGTATATTGCATGTCTAATATGTATGCTTAGTCTGTATACGTATGCTTAGTCCTGTTTCTGTATTTGAAGTGTACAATGTCCTTGAGTGTCTTGAAAGGTGTCCTTAAATAAAATGTATTATTATTATTATTACTACTACTACTTGGGGTGTAACGTTCACCAAACCCACGGTTCGGATCATACCTCGGTTTTTGAGCCACGCTTCGGTCCATTTTTCGATTTCTTAAATTTTTCCATGAGTGTAAAAAACTGTTCAATGTTTCTGCCCTTTATTAATACATTCGCTCTGCAGACTAGACTTTTATTTTATTTATATATATTTTTTCTGCCACTAGATGTCACACTTAGCGCACCAGCTTCTCAGCAAACATATCCATGTGCCACACCTATGCGCTATGCTTTCCTAACACCGCCAGCTCGTTACCTTATGTAAGCAAAGAAAAGATGAGGTCGGATTATTCCACAGTATCTGTGCATCCGGAAAGCATTAACAGCGCTCCACCTTTTCCACATTTTGTGATGTTTCCCTCAAAATTCAACAGACAATACCCCATAATAATAATAGGTTTGTTTTACATTTGTCCAAATATATTAATATTAATAAATAAATAAATAAATAAATAAATAAATAATCAGTAAGTATTCACAGCCCTAGGTCAATACTTTGTTGAAGCACCTTTGGCAGCAATTACAGCCTCAAGTCTTTTTGAGTATGATGCTACAAGCTTGGCACACCTACTTTTGGGAAGTTTCTCCCATTCTTCTTTGCAGTACCTCTCAAGCTCCCTCAGGATGGATGGGGTGTGTCTGTGAGATCTCTCCTTTACCTTTACCTATACTCAAGGACATTCACAGAGTTCTCCCGAACCCACTCCTTTGTAATCTTGGCTGTGCTTAGGGTCATCATTGTCCTGTTTGAAGATGAACATTCTTCCCAGTCTGAGGTCCAGAGTGCTCTTCCATTTATGGATGATGGAGGCCACTGTGCTCATTGGGACCTTCAATGCTGCAGGATTCTTTCTGTAGCCTTCCCCAGATTTGTGCCTCGATACAATCCTGTCTCGGAGGTCTACAGACAATTCCTTGGACTTCATGGCTTGGTTTGTGCTCTGACATGCACTGTCAACTGTGCTACCTTATATAGACACGTGTGTGCCTTTCCAAACCATGTACAATCAACTGAATTTGCTACAGGTGGACTCCAATAAAGTCTGAGAAACATCTCAAGGATGATCAGTGGAAGCAAGATGTGCTTGAGCTCCATTTTGAGTGTCATGGTGAAGGCTGTGAACACTTACATGTGAATTTTAAAATTATATTATTGACACACCTCAGACTATACGTGAGAGCCACATGAAAGGCAAGGTAGGCAAACTGCTGCAACAGCGACTACTATATCATCTTTCCATGAGTGGATGTGTGAGTAACATGTGAGTAGTATAGACGGGAAGGAAATAGACTCGTTGCCACATTCCCCGCAAACTGGACATCGTAGTGACTGGGGTTAATTAGCCTATTCCATGAATGATAATGTGTTGTCTGCATTGCTTGGCATTGTGTTTTTAGAACTATAGGCTAGAACGAGAGCTCAACATGCTAAACCTACAGCGGGTTGGGATCCAGTTTGTGCGGACCGCGGTTCTGACACGAAACCGTAAACGTTGGTATCGCGGTTTTGGTCTCGGTTTCAGAACTGTTAGCCCCTAATTATTACACCATATATCTCACATGGGAGTAAATGAGTTATCAACAATGTGCTAAACAATACAAAAATGTGTCTGTGATTCTGGTTTTCAGACACTGTTATAATATATGTTATAAACACAGATGTCAGTTAGATTATGAATCGTAAAATGCTCCATTCCCTAGTCAGGTAATTCATTATCATATGTCCCAGGTTCTCTAAGATTATTACATACTGCAGATTACACATCGGCATTAAAACAAATTTTACTTCTTCTGGGAGAGATACAGTACAATCAGGAGAAGTTTTGCTAAAACGACTAGTTGAGGTTCCAAAATGAGCGGGTCTACTTTTAGAACGTTTTAATGAACCGAGAGCCAAGGGTGGGAGAATGCATTTACTCAGTTGGGTACTTGAGACTTTGTCTCTGTGAGAAAGATCACATTTACCCAGTTCTGGTCCCCACATGACATAAGTACTGGTATGTTTTAATGAGACCTGGTCCCAGAGTATAGAACTAAATTCCTCATTTATGTTGATGGCTGGAAAAGCTTAAGTGGTCCCTGGCTCAGACAGTTAAAAATCACTATCATCATTCTGTGACGGTATATAATGATTACAGATAATGTAACAAAACCCATTCTCTGCAGTGCGGCAATAATGTTACAGCTGGGATTAGCTGCATCACATGAAGAACAGTGAAACACTGCCAAAATGTAATAAACTCAAGTGTCAAAATAAAACCTACAGTATAAGCGACAATGTTAGGTGACACCAATCAAATCCAAGTTTAGACAGAAGGAAAGTGTTTTATAGGTGAAATAGATAGTAAGATACAGGCCAAGACATATTATATATAAACTGATGTTTTACAGCCAGCAGTTTTTCACTAAGTCACAGACTCATTAAGAACATAATTTAATATGAACCAAAAATGTAAATGTGTGTTTTAATAATTATAATCATATAATCACACTCTCTTGAACAAAGATAATTTGTGTTGTCACATTTTTGCATTTATGCAATAGAACTAAATTAAACATTGCATTTTAGATGAGATGAAGAGTTCCATCTCACCAACTCATTGTCATTGCAGTATATGGCTACACACACACACACACACACACGCACACACACACACGCGCGCACACACATCACTTAGAATTCCAGCAGGACAAACCGGCAGACAAATTCACAACAGTACATGTAGATTTGTATTTAAAAACACACGCACACACATTACTAATGTTAATTATGCTAGCACATGCTTCGCTGAGCATGTAAATCGGTAGGATTATTAATGAAGTTTTTATTATTAAGCTAAATACTAAGGAATGCACGTATTATTTTGTGATAATTAAAAGCTTGTGTCACATGATCTAAGCACCATTTCAGAGGCCACTTCAACATGCCAAGGGGACTTTCTGACACAGTAGCTACAAGTTAATAATTTTTATTATATTAAGTGTCACATTATCTACATAAGGAGTTAAATTTTAAATAAATATCTGGCACTGATACAAAAGCTCTTTTAAACGTGATGCCAAATGGACCTAATTTGTCAAAATGTATTTGTTCCGGTATACATTAATGAATAAAAAATATACAGTATCTTTTTAAGTTAAAGTATACTGGGAAAATATATATTTGTCAGACCTGAAATGAGTTTTTAAAGCATCAATCTACAGTATAATCTATTTGGCATTAACATTTCAGATACATTTGAATATATTCTTGAGCAATGTGACTAAATTCTAAAAGTATGTGTATGAATTTGGGGAAAGAAAATATATAGCGTTTTAAGTTAGTTTGATGCTGTCCGGTTTCTTGTCATGGTCACTGATAATATACAGTATTATTATACTGACTACAAGAAATTCATGTGAAACATGTATTTTTGTAAACCATATTGCAT
This sequence comes from Amblyopsis rosae, assembly GCA_025399935.1. Classification (NCBI taxonomy): domain Eukaryota; kingdom Metazoa; phylum Chordata; class Actinopteri; order Percopsiformes; family Amblyopsidae; genus Amblyopsis; species Amblyopsis rosae. The sequence continues at coordinate 16,766 of JAODTR010028040.1, forward strand.
ATGTGACAACAACAGGGAAACAACTATGTTCATTTATATACAGTGTATATGTATATATATATATATAATCTGATTGATGTTCAAACACACCCAGTACACACAGGGCGAGAGAAGACGGGAGAAGGGAAGAGACTAAAGTAAACGAGTGGAGAGGAGAATGGCAGGGAGGGGAAGATAAGTGGAAAGAGTTAAAGAACAGAGAATATTTCAGAGCAAAAGAGGAGATTATACAGTACTAAGTCTTCCTGTCAGGGCAACCTGAATGAAAAATAGATGAAATCACTGCTGCCACATCAAAGGGGGATGTTGTACGTGTGCATGTGTGTGTGTGCGTGCACATGTCCGACTTGAGCATGTTTAAACTTAAATAGCATTGGTATTTACAAAGAGATGTCTACATGACAGGAGCAAATATATTTCCATCCTCGCGTGCGCACACGCACGCACGAACACACGCACGCACACACACACGCACACAGAAGTGGCACATATATTAATCGAAGATCTCGCAGAAATGTATGCAGACACATACTGTAGCATAGCCCATTCTCTCTCTCCCTCTCTCTCTCTCACACACACACACACACGCACACTTACAGACAGCGTTCTTGTGACTGGAGTCTTTACTGGGCATCATCTTCACTCCTCTGGACTTGAGCTCTATTGCTTTCTTCACTAAGGGGAGAGAGGACAAAAAAAACAACACATGTATAATACAAGCATCCATACAAGCAGCCCACAACAAACTTTAGCCCCCCATGCACTGTGGAGAACAATGCACAGAAACATCTGGAAATATGGAGAGGAGAGGGGAGGAATGGATAGTGAAATAAACAGCTAAAGAGAGGAGCATGCATTAAACTATATTCCAACCAGTTTATTATGAGCAGAAGCAATGCACAGGACGACAGAATAATATGTGTCACAACCAAACTGAATTACGCTGAGAACTATATATGTGGCATGACAAGACATAGGGCATATTGCTAATCTCTCTCTGCCCATTCACCTCCGTCCCCCTACACACACACACTCAAACAAAAAAAACACCCACCCACACACTGTTAAGTTATTTGACTGATCCACAGACCAAAGCTGTCCAAGAGAGAGAGAGAGAGAGAGAGAGAGAGAGATTGAAAAAAGAGGGGGTGAAAAAATCTGCAGATAAGAAGTTGGCAAGATGACAACGAGTGAGGGACATGAGATAAATAAAATGGGAGACGGAGAGATAACAGCAAGAGCAATAGATAAACAAAAGATATTGGCCCATTTCCCAGAATGCTTTGTGTCTCCAGCAGCCAATTAATGCTGTCCTGCCACGTGGAAAGTAATATGCTTATTAAAATGCTAATTATGCCCTGTTACAACCAGTAAACTCCAGGAGTAGCCCAGTAAGCCTGTGTTGGACTTTTTCCTTAAAAGTAATAAAACCTGAGAATAATATGTGTGTGTGCGCGTGTGTGTGTGTGTGCGTGCGCGCTTACACATACCTTGATATTGAGCACTAAAACCTTTTCTGCGATGATTACTATCAGAGGTAAAATGAAGGCGGAGCCAGTTCTTATTGGATATTACTGGTGAGGGCAAGGTGGTTCCACTCAGCCTAGAAAACAGAGAATTATTCACAAATAAGCATCACTATATTTAGACAATATCCTTGTTGTTGCTGTTGCAATGTTGACACATTTGAGAAATAGTAGACAGTCTAGCGATAGACAAACATTATTATGGCAGTCAACACAGGTTATGGACTTCTTAGCCACAAGGTCAGCTCACAAGCTATTTCTTTCCAGCAGCTTAGTATTCTATTTTTGAGTGTGTGTTTAGCATGACAAGTTTTATTTATCACGTTGACACTTCTCTTTCAGATATAATGAAGGTGAAGGTGTGTGTGAAGGCCGTGTGTGCAACTGAGCAGAAAAAAAACACATTATACCAGACACAATATACTAAAAAGTTTGCAGGCTCAGGTCTTGCCCATGTTATTATAGAATATATTTACAGTGGCTCTGGGGAAACAAACATTTTGTGACTTACTGAAGCTAATAGAACTAGCAATGCCTGTTTTGCCTGTTTTGAGGCAGGGTTCACAGTCATGATGATGGGGAATAAACCTTTTACAGTCAATCAGCGAGACAGTCTTTGAAAAGAGGCGGCCACATCATAATTAAGTGTTAGTCCTTTAAAAATTACAACTCTGGAAATAAAAATTAAAACAAGTGGACTGGGTATTTTGTAACTGTGGCAACTATGAGTGCCGCGATGTATAAAAAAACACCTTTACCTTACAGTAGCTGATGTTTTCTCTTCTTGCTAATAAGATAGGACATATCTGTTTTAAGGCCAATGTGATTTTAAAGCTAACTGCTCAGAAGCTGAAAGGGACTTTCATCTGAAAAGCAATTGGTTTGAAACTAGACTATGTACAGCTTAGGTATGGAAACTAATGATAATTTAAGCAAGGCATGTAATAGTCTTAGTTAGAGAAAGTATATCTACTGAGTAAAAATATCTGTGACTGTCACTAAAAGAATGCCGCAAAGAAAGAAATGCAATTTCACAGTTTGTTTGAAAATATCCAACAATAAAAAATAAATACCATGAAAACTAAATTGTACTAGCATCTAAACCAGGATGTAATGGTTTCCAGTGTTGTTACTGTGTCAATTACTGTGTCAGTGCCAGATCACTGAAGACTGTAGAGGAAGACAGACCATAATACTGTATATTAAAAAATATATTTTGACATTTACAATTCTGTTGCCTTCTTTTGCGCAAATTACATTTAGATCAACAATTTTAATCTGATGCAATTACTCTAAATTGATAAAAGAAAATAGAAGAAAACAGAAAAGTAAGAGCCACTTAGCATGCAACATCACAGAGGAGAATGAAATAAGAACAACCTACACTGTGTACTATATAACGTATCTTCAAAAGAACGCTTGTACAATATCACCATAGAGTTGATGTTTGCATGCTGTGGCTAGATATAGCTAGATGGCTATAGCTTTAACCAACCAAAAACCAAAAAATAAAAAATAAATAGAGGGCTCAGAATGAAACAGGAAATTATGTAAGAAACACACCAATGTTCAACTTTCCCAGAGAAACTCTAACCAGAACTGCCTTTTACAGAGCAGTTATGAAAGGTTAAAAGGTTTTTGACTGCTTATTATTGAGACATAAAAATGTGCTGTAGTTCAGGTTACGGACAACCTTTAATGAAAAGGCAGAAAGAGACAGACCGAGAAAACTAGAGCGTATAAAAGGATTGATAGACAAGTAAAACATATATCTGTCAGAAATGTAACTCCTCAGTACAGATACCACAGAGAAAGCAATCTTCCATTGTGCTTGATAAAAATAATAGTGTATTTCACTAAATAATATTGTCTTTGTCAAAAAATCATTATAAATCCAAAGCTCAAACATACAACAAAAGCTTTTTATCTGGAATTCGGAAAGCAATTATCAAAGCTAATTGTCAATGGGAACAATCAGAAGAGGTAATAGCCTTCCCATGCCTTAAAGGACTCCACTGACGTTTTGGAAAATGAGCTCTTTGATCAACTTAGCATAGTTGCAAGAGAAAGTTGGTGGAAGTGTACTTTCTCTGTGTCAGGGTTATTTTTTTTAAAGAACATGCTTGGAGTCAGTGCATGGTCTTTGGAGCTAATTGGTAAACAGTAGCAGCTGGGGTCCAGCCATGAGGAATGGTCGGTGGAACACACACAACCAAAACAAAGTCCTTGTTGGCGACCCAAAGCATAGAGCTATAACAATGTCAATCTTAGACGTATGTCTTTAATTGCCCTTTTATCCCTTGGACAATACTAGCACTATATTGTTTTACTATTCATATTTGCCTGTTGTCATTGTTTGTATCTTCTGTTGGCATGCACCTCAACCACATATGTGTAGTCGTACACAATTAATGCACTACAGTAGACATATTAAGTGCTAATAAGGCACACATACATACAGTATATAAAAAGCACAGCTGCTCAATGTTCCTGCTGAAAGTCATCTTAGTACTTATGTTGTACCTAAGCACATTAGCTCTACAGGACATTCACAGCATGATATTTACATAATGGAGAAAAACTTGTGACAATAGTACTAGCATGCAAACCCTTATTCTGCAAGGCACATTTACTAAGAATACCTAATGTTTCACAGAGGTGTCCTTAATGAACATGGGGGGTGGGCATACATGGAGCTAGGCAATTTCAGATGTTTATTACTTGTTGCACTTTGCCAAGGTGCAGATACGATTGCATATCCGTAGCCATTTCACAGTTTGGGTTGGGTCAATGAACGATGACAGTATATGGCACACCCTACCACACACACACACACATGCGCGGACACACACACACACGCACACAGTGTAATTCCAGCATATTTATTATAACAGAAAAATATAGTTTTTATTTGTGACTTATTTGAAGTGATTTCCCTGGGGTTTGTTGAGCTGTAGAACTGATGAATATGTATTTTAGAGTGTCAGTCAGAGAGAGAAAAACATATTTACTAAAGGGAAAAACAGCTTATTTAATCACACTATTTACCGCCAAGTAAAAACATGTTTTAATTTAGGTGCAAACATACTTTTTTTTCAAATCTACCTGGTTTGTGCCTGCCTCAATAAATCAGGGGCGTGGTAACAAATTAAAGCATCAGTACATTCCTTTAATTTTTCAGTATCACGCTTGTACTTTGTACTTTTTTCAAAAGCCCTAGATGTGTAGCCTAATGAGATCACCCTGAACTTGCGAGCTACCGTTGCCTTTGGCACTAGTATCAGCCTAGAACCCCTTAATTCAAAAGCATTTTTCACAAAGGCGGCGCTAATACATTTCAATCAAACATTCTTACATATTGGACTACCTACATTTATTTCACCCAATAACAATGTTTAGGCTGATGGATGGGCTGTGAATGGGCTCAGATATGAAGTACCTTTATACTGTAGGAGCCACCCATGAGACATCAACTGTGTGCGTAAGCATTTGTGCGTGTGCTTGCATGCAAATGATAATGTGCAGATAAATAAGCAAAGAAAGAAAGAAAGAAAGAAAGCTTTCTACCGAGAGCCATCTGTTGCATTATTCATGAGAACTGGCCAGCAATCTGACATGTAACCACAAGAGAGCAGAGGTCAGGGATGCGGAGGTCATGTGGGTGGCAGTAAAGATCAGGGTCCTCAACGGACCGTTGGCGTTAACACCGGTGGACGAGAGGGTCGCCTCACTATGCCTACGGGTTGTGTGGAGGGGGGGGATGCATATGCACCAAACAGCAGTTCGGAGTATTCGGCCTTCCTGGAGAACCTGAATGGAGTCCTGTATGGGGCTTTAGTAGGGGACTCCAAAGTTCTGCTGGGAGACGCAAGTGGGCAATGATGGAGACACCTGGAGAGGTGTGATTGGGAGGAATGGCCTCCCTGATCTAAACCCAGCGTTTGCTGTTAGACTTCAGTGCTAGTCTGGGACTGTCTATATCAAACACCCTGTTCAAACATAAGGATGCTCATAAGTACGTGGTACCAGAGCACCCTAGGTCGAAGGTCGATTATCAATTTTGTGATCACATCATCTGATCTGAGGCCGCATGTTTTGGACACTCGAGTGAAGAGAGGGGCAGAGCTGGCTATTGACCACAATCTGGTGGTGAGTTGGGTCAAGAGGTGGGGGAAGACTCTAGACAGACCTGGTAAGCCCAAACGGGTAGTGCGGGTGAACTGGGAACGTCTGGAGGAGGCC
>JAODTR010028051.1:0-22528 GCA_025399935.1 Amblyopsis rosae
TATATTGTTTTTACTCATTTTGAATTGTTTTTAATGACGTAGTGTGAAGCACTTTGTGTTACATGAATTTGTATGAATAGTGTAAATAAATAAATAAATAAAGATTGATTGATTGACTGATTGATCAAACACATGATGTAGACTTGCATATAATCACACTTGCATCACATACATTTTCACTCTCTCTCGTACTCAAACACACACACAGAGAATGCCTGCAGGTACAGTACATCTCTTGGTATGCTTGGCGCTATGTCAGCACTTGGCAACATGTCTTATCTGAACTTTCAGTAATAAAAGAGGAAGAGCACTAAATAGATGACTATACACAAGCGTAAGGCCTTCCGTGCGTTGGTTGCTTTTACTGTAAGGTGTCTTCCCCAACCTCCTGCAACAAAACGTGTATACGTGTGCTGTGGAAACAACATCCCTGATCTAAAGGGCTCAGAGGAATCATTCAGAAAAGGGCTTTTACTCTACATCTGGGACGGTATCATCCAAGCTCTCCCTGGGCACACACACGCGCACGCACGCACGCGCACACACACACACACACACACGCACACACACACACACACACACACACACACACTCTGAACAGAATAAAATGAATTCCATTTATTGAGGTTCTCCGGTTTTTAGCAAGTGACCGCAGGCAATTATGTTCCTGGTACAATATTGCGCAGCAGGCAATAGGGGATTTTTGCCATATTCTCATAAATAAGCAACAACACATCATAATGATACTGCACCTGTTCCAATGCACTGGTTTGGTATGGCAGTGACAAGCATGCGTTCCTAGTACAGGGTATGTAAGTGGATGTGGCATTGAGGGAGTTCCCCCACTGTGGCCCTGCTATAAAACAGAGCCTGAATGCTATCCCTGCCCACGACAGCAGACAACTCATTTCCACCCAGATCACTGGAGGACTCTTCTTAGGAAATCAGGAAATTAGATTCACCCCCTCACCCAACACACACACACACACCTTCAGATGTGACCCAGTTCAAGAGGCTCGTCATGGCACAACAACAACAAACAACACACAAAAACAGATCGATCGAAAGAAACTCCTGCCTGTACAGCATGGTTAGTACCCAGGGTATCTCTATATCTCTTTCTCCACGTGTATGTTGGGCAAAGGTGCTCATAATGCGCATCGCAGTGTATATGGACATATATGCAGCAGCTGTTGATTCCTAGTGTTGACGTGACTAGGGCCCAACAGGCCTTATTACAGACCCTGTAAAGGCCCTGAGCCTTATGAAATGAGAGTGGTCCCCGCCTCCCTGTGCGTCCTTACCCACCGGCCTGCAGCCGTCCATAATACCAACACCCCTCAGTCACACAGCAGACACCGATTACCATTACGTGTACCTGTCTGTCTGCGGGAGTCTCTATGTTTGGCGACTTGGCGTGGTGTGTGTATGTCATTGTTGCCTACTTCTTTGGCTCATTTTGGCTACTTTTGTAAACTACATTGTGTTTTATTTATACAAATTTTAATCTAGTATTTTTCATATTTCTTCAGTTCGTCAAATTCATTATAACATTTGCAGAATAATGTTCTCATTGTGTTTACTTCTTTTTACTGTACTTTACTTGTACAATATGGGCATATATTCCCTTCCAACAGTGGCTTGCTGGGTTTGAGGCAGGAGGGGGGTCTACTGTTTGAGGTGATTTCTATTAAAAGTCTATCTGTGTGTGGTGGGTGGCACTGATCACAGGAACAAATGGAAACATCAATGAACTTGGGAGAGTATGGAAAATGGCATGCCAAGCATGTGTGTCTGTGCCTATGTGTGGGTGGACGTGATTACATTGTGATGAAGCACTTACAGCGACGGTGGTAGATAAATGGCTCGGGAGGAAGCAACACCTTCCATCCGTACAGCGTGTGCTGTGCGGGTTCTTATCGCGGTTATGGAAGCAGAGCTTTTACACGCAGCTCTACATTAGACCTGATTACCTGTCTCCCTCCTTCCTCTGGTTCTCACAAGCATTTCTCATCTCCTTTGCTGCAATCTCCTGCATCCCTCCGTCAATCAATTTTGTAATCTCCTGAACACGACCAAAAAGAAAACACTGCACCCCCCACACCTTTTATCTCTAACCCTCCACATTGCTCAAAGCTTGTCCAAAAGACTCTCTTCTACACTTGCAGAAAGGCCTGTCACGATAATTGCTATATCGACTTATTGTACGATATATGGTGAAAGAAGTGTTTTAATAGGTGTTTATCCAGACGACTGCATAGTTCCAGCCAACTACGTTTGGAAGAATAAATGCGAAAATGTTCCATTAGATTTTTTTCAGTTCAAGGTTTATTTTTAATACTTAGTGACATACTTATATAAGTGAATAAATAATAGCGGAAAAACATTGTTTACATGATTCTGACAAAAATATTTTTTATCGGTTATTCATGGAACAATATATCGCCCAACAAATACAGCTATAATGACAAGCCTACTTACTGTACTTGCACATAAAAACAGGGCCGTCTGCAAAACAAGGTTCTTTTTTTTAAATGAGCACTGTAAAATAAGGATATAGCAGCCATGTGCACTTCATGACCAAGAACACATCACCACAAAGGCCCCGCCCCCTGCCAGAGACCACACAGGGGCCCCTGCCTGTGCTAGCCTGAACCAATGAGACAGCCTCATGTAACAAGGAGCCAGGCACTCCAGTAATGAGGAGTAATGCATTCTGTACAACACACATGCACCACGCATTACAGGCAATTACATGAGCTGAGACACACACACACACACACAGAGACAGACATGCCTCATGGTGCATTAGATGCTTTCTATATCGTATAGAGTCTCTGAACAAGAAAAGGTCCCGGCCTATTCCTCTAATCTCTGATCTACCACAATGTCCCCAGCTTCCCACTCGGGTCGTATATACCCACACTGTATATTTGAGTTAATCTCTCTCTACCACTACACACACAGACAGAGGGCCCTTCATCTTTCAACAAAGCAGAGCAGGGGCTGTGAAGGAATGCCAGTCAGAGATGCAGGCCCTGGACCAGGAGCACTTTTGTTGACCTCTGCTGTAATGGGGGGTTCCCAGAGTTGCCCTACAAGCCTACACACATTCACACACAACCTCAGCCACCAGTTATGGACCAGAGGGCCACTAAGGGTTCAACCTAACCTGTCAAAGAGAGCGTGTGAGGGGGGAGGGAGAGGAGGAGGAGGAGGAGGAGGAAGGAGAGAGGCTGTTCGAGGAGGCGGGGGGTGTCCCACAGGAGAACGGGCTCTGTGTTGAGCTGGGGAGGGAGGCGTGGGACGGCAAATGGCCCGGCGAACACAGCGACACCGGGTGGGAGCAAACAGTGGACCGCTCACAACAGCTCTCCCTTTGTGCAGCGAAACAGCCACTGAGAACATGCTTCAGATGAAGGCTCTGGCTTTTAAAGCATTCCCCCAACACCCACACACACCTACCTCAGCCTAAATAACAATGCCACATGACCCAGTACCATACTGAACCAGCAGATCCCCTACGCATGCTTACCAAGTGAATAACAATAACAGTTCAGCAGATACAAGCAGACAATGGTAAACTATAGCCTAAACAGGGCAGAAAATCCATTACACTGTCTGCGGCTCTCATCGTAGCCCATATTGATCTGGCTGGGGCTCGCAATTCATCTCCAGCTTGACTCTGGTTGTTGCTGTAAGTGCTATGTTTCACGGCGCGCACCAATAAAAGCCGCACAGAGTGTAAATCCACAGAAAAGCAAGCCTGAGAAAAACAACAGGATAGACCGACACGCCAGGTATGGAACACATCATGACCGCCACTCAACTGACCTCAGTGCTACAGCACCTCCTCTTCTCTTCTACCCTGATCACTCCACCTCGCTTTTCAAGAGATTCAATAACAGCAATCCCGGGTGCTGGTCAAATGCTGGCAAGCTTTGCATCCACATGGCAAGTGAGGAGGAGACAGAGAGAAGCAGAAAGAGAGAGAGAGAGAGAGAGAGAGAGAGAGAGAGAGAGAGAGAGAGAGAGAGAGAGAGAGAGAGAGAAATGCTGCCTGGTTCTAAACTGTACAGTACAGCTATCATTTCAGTCTGCTCACAGGACAATGCTACGTCCATCTGGAAAGATCCCCTACTCCTACTCTCTCTCTCTCTCTCTCTCTCTACCACTCTCTCTTCTCCTCTCTCCCTATCATGAAGGCTCCACCCAGTGGCCATTCAATATTCTGCTTCCTATCATGCGTTCACTTACAAACGCTGTGAAAACGAAGAAGAAATGTCGTCCATGTGTGATGTGTGGCCAGTCTTTTTCTTTAATCTAGAGTGAACCCAGTTTTAAATAGCCAGTGGCTGTTTAAGAATAATAAGAGTTTGATGTTCAAAATAAGGATGTGTGTACTGTAGTTTTACGTGACCATTAAGGTGTATTTTCCCATGGGGGTGGAGTGGAAGTTGTTGTAGACTCCGATGTAAGATATTGAGTCATTTTATGAGCCAGGTGTCCTTTGGCATGACAAGTCAAATTTACATTGCAGCCCCAGGCTTAAGAAGCCTAAAGAAAACCATTTCAGCTAAACTGAGCTCAGGCTAGTGTAAGAACGCTCTGGTGATGTATGCCAAGCAAAGCCCATTGGGCTTAAGCATACCTTGTACCTCTCCGCATGAAAGAGCGGGGTTCGCGTCCTGAGTGGGACAGACCCTGGTTACACTATCTTATGACAACAAACCAGAAACTGCATCTTGTCTTATTTAGGGTTCCTAATGTCAAATCAATAGTTATATGTAATATTAATATGATTTCTGCATTTGACTAGATTTATTCCCTGAAATATTTTATTTATATCGCTGCAATAGCAACTTGTATCAGTGTAATATTGTGACACTTTAAAGGAGCTCTGGGCCAATACCCTGCAGCCGTGCAGCCACAGAACTATATAATACCGTACAACTGACTAGGTTTCCCAGCATTCCTCCACGCTGCGTCCCAAAATGGCATGCTTATACAGCATGACTACTCATGTCCCGGATTCCACGGCAATGCAGAACAGATGGGAGGCCTTTCAGCATGTCTACAAGGAGTTACCGTAGATGAGTCACTCTGGAGATGTCTGTAGTGTTAGCTGCCGTCTACGCCCGCATCCTCTGACTCTACTGGTAATAGGTGACCCGTGAGTCAGCTGTAGGCTCTCAATACATAGCTTGAATTAGTAAAGCACATCGATAAAGAGTTGACCATATATGGTCGACGTGTTACATAAAGTATCGTTATGCTGTGGGTGATTTTGCTTCTCCTGTGGAATGTGTGACTGCTGGGGATAACGGGGGCACCGCAGACACAGTCTGTGTTAAGCAAACACACCAGCATAAACATCCTGACATCCTGCCCCACGAGGGCTACACACACAAACGCACAAACACACATATCTTTTTTGTTCACATCAGTTTGATTTATTGGAATTAACATTGTCGAGTTCTCCAAAGCCAGGTCAATGTTATTTCCTCAAAAGTAAAAGCACTGAGCCACCCGTCAATGCATGTCTTTGTCCTGAAATGTGCTGATTCCTTGATTCCTATCAGCCCTATACTATCAACTGACCCCTCACTCACACACAAACACACAAGCACACACACATCACATGACGGAGCAGGAATAAAAAGTACAAGGGAGCAACCAGGCAGGACGTTCTCTTGGTTGTCTCAGGCATGCAGCCATTTCTTTCTCTCTGTTTCTGTATCCGTTTGTCGCTGTGTGAAGTTCTTTCTCTCGTGTCGGCGGGTCGAGGGGTGTGCAGCAGATGCTCAGCCAGGTTATTATGGCATGTCACTTCCTGCCAGGCAAACCGCCAACTTCTGCTGGCTTCCTGTTTGTGTGCCATTCTCAGAGTGCAGAGGGACGAGCGAGCACTAAACCCCACCCATCCCGTGGGAACAGCAGCGGCACAGCAAGCGCACCCACCCACACACCGTAGCCCCCCCTCACCACAATAGGACTATATGTGGTGTGGGCTCAAAGACAAAGGCAGTGTAGGAGTAACTGACCCAACGTAACCAACTCACGGACAACACAGCAGGCTGGGCTGCATTGATTACCTCTCTGACAATGTGACTATGGTGGCAGCTTTCCCCCATAGCACTGTGTATTGCTTTTCTTTCATATACCGGTAGAGGAAAGTCAAAAGCAAGCCCACAATACGAGAAATGACACACACACGCACACACACGCACACACACGCACACACACTTATTCTGAATCATTATCCCAGTCAATCCTATAAAAAGTTTGTTTGTTGTTTTGCTCACGTGTCATGCACATCCAGTCACCAGCCCACCCTTTGAATGGCTGCATAAGAATACACCAGCAGACTTAACTCACAGATGTATCACGTTAAGATAACCAAAACAATTGACTCTTTGGTTGTGAGAGCAGCCAACGAGTCAATAATCAAATTTGATAGTAGGAAGGTAAATCATAAGACTAACCACGAGCCACCATTTTGTAATTCTAGGCCCAAACAACAGATGTTTTCAGAGTTGAGGTTTGTTATTACAAAATCTCTCCAGGCATGTCATTACCTGCTCAGCCCCAGAAATGTTAGCACTAGAGGAGAGGAGAGGGAACCTACACTAGCATTAAAAGTGTGCAGGAGTAAACTACAGGAGTAAAGTACTACTACGGTGGTGTAAGTACGCTGAGGTCTGGGGACTCCTGTCAAATCTATTAAACCATATCCTTGTTAGTAGGTAGGTATTGTGACTTAATAGACTACCAATATCTGTGTAGATATAGTACATTAGCCTGAATATATTCCATGTCACTAAAGTAAAAGAGAGAAAGAGAGAGGCAGAGAGAGAGCGAGAGAGAGATTTTGTCTCAGAAGAACATACCTCTGTCAAGGTCAGGAATTGTGGGAAACTCTATTTTCCTGTATCCTCATATAGCAATGTGTTGCTCTATTTCTGGAGCACAGATATTACAAACCTCCAGGTTGTGATATGGCATTTAAGAACACTGGGCAACAACCCTGGCAACAACAAGCCTAGGACAGGATATTACACAGTAAATATAGTTTCCATTAGCCTATCAACACAGAATGTGCATGTCACATTATAATGGATAAGGTAGTCAACTGTAGAATATCCAGCTAACAGCAATTCTAACAACGAAGATGTACTTACTGTATTGTGCTTAAAACACATATTTTTTACTGTATCATCGCAATATTAGCCATGATTAAAGTATCTAATACATGACCTGGTCTGCCACTAGATGTCATATACCAACCAGCAACATCTCCACACACACACACACACACACACACACACTAACATGCACGCACGCACAGCCAGCCCAGATATAAACAAAGAACATATGAGCGTGGATTACAACAAACAAAACTCAGCATGCAATTTCTCCACTATATACTGTTTGTATGTACTATGTACATACAAAATAGTTGTTTACTGCTCTATTCTATCCTATATACTCAGGATGCAATAACTACACAATATATTTACACAGAAAATAGTTTATGCTGCAAGACCTAATAGAAATGGCCACAGTAAAACACACATCCAAGCAGTCAGAAAGAACAACAGACAAGTCAAGAAACAGATGCAGGGAGAGTGGTGAAACATGACTAAGAGAGAATTATGATTATGGAGTCGCACGGCACGGGCATTGGCGCCTGGTCAAGGCTTGTAGTTCTGAAGAGCCCATTAGATTATTAGAGCTCCATTAGTGACAATACTCAAACTTCCTGGACCACGCACCTATAAGTGGCAGAGACAAATGGGTTTGCAGGGTTCTGTCGCCACACTATAGAAACACTGCTCAAGAGCCAGCTCAGCTCAGCCGTGGGCCAGGGTTTGTTTTTTATACAGCCTGATAGTTCTGACACTCAAGGAGGGAACAATGGTGATTCAAGATCACACAGTGCTTCACTCAAACATGATTAATGTTGAGGCAACTCCAGCAAGCCAAACCAGCCCAAACACTGTTCAGACACAGCAAACTAGTCTGCAAAGGCACACTCTTGCTGGTTAAAGTCACTTGTTCTAGTGCATTTAAAGCATTCATCGTATGGTTATAAAACAAAACATTGATCCCTTTTAAAAAAGGATACAAAGCTAATATATATATATATATATATAAACTAATTATTCTATAATGCATGGTTTGTATTATTTATGTGTGCCCATGGTCCTCCTCACAACAGCCCTCACCCATGTTGAGAATTAGTGCATCTCAATACAACCACACCTGTTGCTCCAACATGGCGATCTGATATGATCTGATACTGTATAGGAAAAATGACACTACGCATGTGTTCTTGAAGTAATCATTTCAACTAATTCAATTATTAAAGCATGAAAGATTATGAAAATTACACGATGATGATGATAAAAAAATATATATATATAATAATAATAATAGTAATAATAATAATAATCAGTATCATCGTCATCATTATCATCATATTAATAATGTACTAGTAAATACACAAATGTTTCATAAGACAAATATAACAACATAAACTAGGCCACATCTTACCAAGTGATAATTAGACGGTTATGTGCTAAATATGAGAATTAGAATCAACATGTAAAAATAATATCAACAGTACTAGGACTATGGCCTCCTCTTTGTTGAATGTATAAGTAGTCCTAATAACATTCCTACTTGTTAACTGGCCTAATACAGCTTCTGAAGTCGTGTGTAAACAAAACCAGACTCAGCATTTCGTCATTGGTCTGCCAAACTCTAACACAATGACTTTATCCAGTGATTATTATTTTACATTCATGTTATTGTTGTGGCTAAATGAGCATTAGATCTACAGTATACTACATTTTGATGTGAGAACATATTTAATAAAAGTTCAAACTTACCGACTCCGTCTTCCGATTTTAACACCATTCTGTTTGAGCGTCTTAATCAACTCCACGTGAACGAAGTTGTGCTTTCAACTTGTGTTGAAACAAAATCTCGATCTGATAATTTATATAGCAAAATATACGTTAATAGCGAGGTACTAACGACACGAATAAGGTACCCGATATGTTCGTCGTCCTCGGTGAAGGAAGGGAGTTCGCTAGTCGAAACAGCTCTAGGGAGTGGTTTGGAACTTTACGCAACCAACCTTCACAGCAAATCAGCTCGCTCTCGCTCTCTCTCTCTCTCTCTCTCTCTCTTCCCCCCCCCCCAAGAGGCAGAGAACATCTGCTATATCTTCAATTATACATTGACACACCTGAAAGACATCTGGAGGAGTATGAAGGCCAAATGAGTGCAACAACTTGTTGTTTAATACTGTATATGACCAGGTATAATTTAATAACTTCCTGTGTATTGGCTTCCAATGAGGGAAACAAACTGTTGTGTCTTATTGTGATCTGAGCAAATTATCCTTTTACAAGAACACTAATGAGAGGCTCTCATGTTATCAGTCAATGCCTCAGTTGTGCTGGCCAAATTCACATGTTGACAATGCACTATGTGTGCAGGAAGCCCCATTCACATAAAGAGTCAATTCTTCATGTGAAGTACAACCCCCCCCAACACACACACACACACACACACACACACACACACACACACACACACACACACAAATATAAAATATGTACAGTACCATCATCTATTACACAAGTCAGTTTCTATTTTACCAAAGGTTCACAGTAATACTGCCAGAACATGATAATTATCTGTTCTGTTCTGTTATTCCTCATTTGCATAATTAATGTAAAGCAGACATGTCCTTAAATACAGTGGTAAATGTGAAATCTGATAATGCTGTGAATGATTATGCAATTATGAAAGCGAGCTTTGTTCTGTGCATAACATGCAGACATTAACTAAATTTCTGCTAATGCCTTATATATTTTCATAATCAAATCCAGAATATTGTGGGGAATTATCCATATAATACGACATTAAGCATTGCTTTGACCTTCAGCTACAATTGGTCAGAACTACCTTTCGCTATTTGTTTTCCTTTACAATGTTTCTCAGTGACGTGTATGCCAGTGACAAGGCAGCATGTCCAGCAGGTTTGGCAGTCTATGAACACAGCTTCTGTACAAAAATGTACGTGTTACACAGCAGTTAGTTTTGGTGCATATTAGTAACAGCACAATGTACAGTGCTTGTTTGACTTAAAATCAATGTTATTAGTGACCTCTATTGGCCGTTTCCATAAATTACAGATTTCAGTATCCTCCTGACTGACAACTTATTTTATTGTTATTTTATTGTTTCTTTGAAGCATATGCACATATTTTAAATCATACTGTTACTGTAACACCAAAAGAATATAATAAAAGCCAGAAAAGCGCTTGGTTTATATCAGGGGCTTAAGTAGTTTTGGGGATTTCCCCTGTTTACATAAGACAGGATGACAGTTCACCTGATACAGTTGTTGTATTTCCAGGTCAGTGTGAAAAGGCTCATGAAGAAAAAAATATATAAACCACAAAATCAAACACAGCAACACACACACACACACACATACACACAGATAGATATAAAGAGAGATAGAGAGAGCGAGAGAGAGAGAGATAAGCTCCCTCCTGTGGCGCATGTGACGAGCTGACTACTTATAGATAGAAAGTGTGAATCGCAGAGACTCCCTGACTAGTGAGCCTGCTGTGCTTGTGTCAAGTCACTCTATCCTCCACTGCATTTCATACAGTCACACCAGTACCACCCACTGACAGACGATCATGAGCGTTGTTCATTATTACCAGGTTTAACCACAAACTTTATCATTAACATCACAGTTCACAGGTTTACAACAACCCATCCATCTACTGTTCATGTGTGCTGTGTACAGTAAAGTATAAAGGTATCTCAGTAGCCAGATCTTGCAAAAAATACCTCTAGATCTGACTGACTGCATTGCCAGGGAAACAATGTGGATATATTTGCCTAGAAATGCTCCATGCTGTGCAATGTGGAATGCAACATCCCTGTTTGTATATAACAACAGCAGCCATGTTGTGCATGTACATGCATGCTATGCACGTGTGTGTGTGTGTGGGTGTGTGTGTGTGTTGCTATGGAACCTGCACCTTTTATTAGAATTTGTGTGTATTAGAAGCCCTAGAGAACAAGGCAGGCAGAAGTAACCTTGCCTTAGCAAGGATTTCTGGATCCAGCCAGCCTCTGTTTGGAATGTGATATTCTAGTCTCCTTGAAGTGTCAAACAGGGCCTGCATTCAGCATCTAAAAACACATCGTACTGTCATTCACCAAAATGTCAAATAAAACTCAACACATCTAATCTCCCGTATTACAATTAAAAAATACACTTGCCTGTACAATAACAAAATACATTTTACTCCCAAACCATGGCTACAATCAGCCAATCAATACCTCATGGATGTTTTGATCAATGTATTGTTTGATCCAACTAACTAAAATTAGTTTGTAGATAATAAAGCAATATGAAGTCCTCAAGTCTAATGGAAATAAAGCCCTCCTGTATAGTATGGGGGTGTTAGCTAAATGCGCCAAGACCTGACAAAATAGGTATTTTGATTGACATTGATTGACTCAATGACCAAATCTGACATTAAACATATACTGAGCAAATTGTTGGTTAACAATACGTCAGTCTGGCTATTCGCAGGTCTTATACATATTTTAAATAAACATTTCATACTAAATGTTTACTGCTTAAAATAAATGTACTGAAATTAGTAAATAAAGCACAGCGCTAACAATGAAAATCAACCCCACTTCATGATAGTGCTGCCATGCGTACAGGGGTCTTTGTAGCAGTCAGACGTTCAGCATGCTTATGAGTTGCTAAAGAATGGAAGAGGCCAAGACAAACTATCTCATAACTGGTTGACTGGGTGTGGTGAGCATTTCACAGTTGGTGGCCTAGCTCATGTGATCTCTCGCAATCACCCTTGTTTAACCCTTATCATTTTAGCACCACACAATAAATATATTGAAAAAAACAAAGCTTTTGTGACGGTGTAGTTTCAAGTTACAGCTTCATTTCTCAGAACTTTTTACTCATTTACATTTACTTAAGATTCATTTGGGCAATTATTTTCTCTGAATTGGAGTCTGGTGGACTGTAGAAGTAGCCTATTGCATTTTAAAGTATATGATACCTACTTGCATTAAATGCATGGTGAGCATTAATTACAAGTGTTTTTACAACGGACTGATTTGACAAATGCTCTCTAATACAAAATGGTGCTGGTATGCTTGTTTGAGAGTAAGAGCTAAACATATTGCGGTGCCCACAGCTGTCCCTGGAGCCCACAGGAGTAATCTGTATGTCAAAGAGCCCAGACAAAGCAGCTATTTACTGGGCCCACCTGCCACACTATGCAGACGACACTAGCAATTGTGCCGGATACTAATGGGCTAACTACATCACATCTCATCATGTGTCATGTATATATGTAATTAGGATTGCTGAGTCACGGAACATAACACACTTAAACTCTCCGTGTATTTCTGATCCAAGGATACTGTTGGTTTACAAGCATTATTTTAAATAAAACTACACACTGGCTAATACAATATTAGAATTATATTATTTTTCCTGACCGATACAGTAGTAGCCTATATCAAAGGGATGATATTCGGAACAAAAAATAAAAGACTGCTGTCCTCATCATTTCTTCATGTTTCACCTCTACTGTCCCACAAATGTTCCTTCTGCTCTCACAAAACACAGTGCTGACTCAGGTGTTTTCACATTACTGTGACAACACAACTTCCCTTTACACATTCTGACACAGCGCCATGTCAACAGGCAAGATAAAACCCCTACAAACAGTCCCACATTGCAGAATTGAAAGCCAATTGCCTAAAACATCTAACAAAGTAACTGTATTACAAAAGTCCAAATAAAAATCCCAGTTTGGATTATGGCATGAGAAGACATTTCATAACGTCACTATT
The DNA here is from genome assembly GCA_025399935.1 of Amblyopsis rosae. Lineage (NCBI taxonomy): Eukaryota > Metazoa > Chordata > Actinopteri > Percopsiformes > Amblyopsidae > Amblyopsis > Amblyopsis rosae. The sequence continues at coordinate 12,934 of JAODTR010028051.1, forward strand.
GACATTGTTTTCAACCATGTATCCATGATATAATATGATATGATATGGTATACAAGTATTTTTTCTTACAAAATTACATTTATGCTATTTAGAGAAGGACATCTTAATTATCCCATTGTTTATAGTACATATTGCAGATGGATTTTCATTTCAATACATCATGTATTGCAGAATCACGTGTATGGTATTGTGTGTACAGTGCCATCATAGCGTCGTATGATTTACGTTTCCACCATATTTGGCACAATTCAGATAATCTGGCAATTTTCCCAAATACATTTTTCACCTGTACAACCAAACAACGTGGAAATCAGCTTGTATATTAGTTGCTGACTGCAACAAAAATGTATGTCAGGGCAAATGGTAAGAACTACATTATGAAAACGACAAATCTAATGGTAACAATGGGGACAGATGGCCATACATACAACATCTAAAACCTTGTTTTAGTGAACAGAGACCAATGTTTTTAGCCCAGAGGTCTTCAACGAGATGTCTGGCACCCCTAGGGGTCCCTACAGGTACTGCAGGACGCCCTTGCTTAAAATTATTTGATCCACAGAACAGTTTTTCATCCAAGAAATACAATTTAAATATACATTACCTTAAATACAACCTGTTCTTAAAGTGCACATTTGTCAATAATTGTTTTAAACGGCTTAGTTAGTGGCTTACTACTAGGCACCCTACATGATTGTTGGCCTGCTAGGCTTGGCCTAAACTAAATATCTGATACTATATGTGATAGAGGGTCCATGTGCAGTGGTCAGCCAAGGGGTCCTTGGCCAGAAAAACCTTGAATACCTCTGTCTTAACCAGCTCTGCTGCTACACCTGTCAGAGGCAAGTATCGAAAGCTGCTTATCCAGGCTTAGGAGTTGATCTCAAGTTAACACTGCCATGCCCTTGTGTCTTGGGACACACAAGTGGGATAAAAGTGGGACTGGGAGGCATCTAGCTGAACCGTCAGCATTGTGAAGTTACTGCGGAATCTGTGCATCAGTCACAGCTTGGTGTTGATGTGCAGCATTTATTCGCAATGATATCAAGTATCTGTGACACCTAAATGTGCCGGGCAAGTCATAGGTCATACCCGATGACTATCTTTTCATAATGATGAGAATATAACACCATTTGTGTGATTCTGAGATTTAAATTCTGCTTAATGTTTTCTCATTCTGCACATGTATAGCAAAACACACACACACACACAAACACACTGGATCCACCTGCTTCACGACTCTAATCTCTGGATAAACCTAGTAGATTCTCACACACCGTTCAAGTTAAAAATGTTGCAGGTTTTCCAACAAAGAAAACATTTAACTTGCACCTACAGGCAACAGCCAAGCATACTGTATTTAACTATAGGTCCCTTATGAGAACTATAGTGATGTTCTGCATCACAGCTATTGTGGATCGTAAAAAATATACATTACAACTTGCAGTACCTAACAAACATTTGCATCTTAATGACTGAAATGCTTTTGCACAGGGCACCAATGCATGCATGCATACAGTTTCCTGATAAGACAACATTACCTGGAGCCTGCACCATTGCCTTCGTCGCTGGATAGAGGAATGTCTGGAAGCTGGACACACAAAGTTCACTCACCGTCCCCATGGCCCCAGTCAAAGCAATGTGGTACAAATGTGTAAGTAGCTACTGTTGGTGTGATGTGATTATGTGAGGTGGTGGTGTGCTTATAATTCAAGTTGATGCAGAGAAGAAGTCTGGGATGGCCACAGCGGATGGTTTTTCGCAGCTGCTTTGAAGCAAAATCCCATTCGGACACACAGGATTTCTCCCAAGGTCCCTCTCTGGCAACCCCACTTTCAAGTAATCCCCAGTGTGGAAAACGGTTCTCTCTCGTGCGTGCGTTACCTCTCTCTCTCTCTCTCTCTCTCTCTCTGTCTACCTCTATGTCTTTTTTGTAGCACAACTTTCCTGTGCGTTGCTCCCACTTCTGCTTTGACCCTCTCTGACGCTTCCCCTTTTCTGTGCTCCCTTCCTCCTCGCAGTTTCTCTCTGTCTCCACTGCCATTCTCCATCTGCCAGACTCCCTCACTCTCTCTGCCGCTCGCCCTCTCCTGAGCTGCCTTGGTACTGAGATTTTCTTAAACCTTGAAAATAGAGAAACATGTACATTACCACACCCTATGGACACATTTGCAGTGGTGAGCTTCTCTCTGTACCCCTCCCAACTCTCTCTCTCTCTCTCTCTCTCTCATATTGTCACAGACACATGCTGCTTCAAGCATACGTGATGATATTCACCAAACCTGCTGCGAAGACAAATACACAGACAAAAGTAATGAGACAGACCATTATTGAGCCTGTACCGAAGCTATAGCCAGGATTGTTTCCTAAATATATGTAGCATAGCATGTTTTGGTTTTTGGTTTCCTGTTTTACTGTGTTGATTTTTGACGCTCGTCAGTTTTTGCCATCTTTGCCTTACTGTAAATCCAGATTTCATTGTTGCTTGGCAACAGGTTAAAAAAAAACAGACTTGTTCCTTTTCTGAAACTGTGTAGAAAGTGTTTTAATTACAGTAGGATATTGTTGAGCTACTGTATTCTATTGAGATATTCTATACACACACCCACACATACACATTAATGCATTAATCATATAGTTGAGGTCACACACGGCCGTCCCATCAATAACCCGCCTTTTCAATTCAACTTGTAGAGGCAATGAAATCTATTCAGCTTGTCAGCTTTCACTCTGTACATGTTATTAATACCAAAAGGGACAGTATCAACTCCCAACAACTTCCTCTGACACAGGGCCATTAATTTCCCTCACAAGAAACAGATATGCAACAGAATACATGCAACAGAATATGAATATACTGTATATATCTATATATCTTTATATAATATCCACACAAGATAAAGTAAATAAACAGAAAATCAACCTAAAATCACGTTTGAAAAACTAAAATTGACATTAGAGATTTAAATGTATGTATGTAATATTATTATATCATAACTATTCATATATTATCAATGCAGTACGCCTGAGTACGCTAACAGAATAAGCAGATTTCTTCAGAAACATATTTTTTCTTTGATAGTATACTGACACCTACTGGCGGGGATGGGACTATGCCGTTACTTACCCAAACCTAGGGGTAAACATGGCAACCGCTGAAATTTTCAAAAAAATGCTCATTCAATAAAAAACGTATTTAAATATCTAATGTTAACATTAAGACTAAGTATTTAACATTGCTTAGAGGACGTGGTTGTAGGTGGTAGAAGTCTTTCTCTGAGACCCGACCCTTGACATAAATGCCATGATTCTCGGGTAAATGCGATTTACCAACTGGACCCAATAAATACATTAATTAATATATATGTTTAAATTATTATATGTTGCTTAATAAATAATCAATTACAACATGTTGAAAATGAAAAAGAAAAGATTGACGAAACTGCAGGTTCATTCAGTGTGAGCCGGTGAGCGATCGGCCTACTATTGCCAGCACCCCTGATCACATAGGCAACTTGCTTTTACTTTTACTTGCTTGCGGATCTGGTCTGTGCAGGGTCCGTGATAGGAATTACAAACTGAAATATCACATACATCTAGCCTTGACTTCTGTTGGTACATCTAAATTAACTAAATAGTTCTAGGAGATGTAGAAAGTTGTGATATAGTTCTCATTAATATAAAACATATTTGCGAATGTAGTAATGAAAGCATATTGTTAATATTTGTTTAATTTAGATTAATCTGCTGCCAGAGGTGTGTGCTGCGGTTAAGTAAACACAAGCGAGCACACCACATGCACGCGATTGGAAACCAGTTATCTTGGAAACCAGTAGGCACATAACACCGGTACAACTGCACATGATCAAATTCACTTGGATTTTCTTGTTGTACGGACAGCAAAAGACAGCATTTTAAAGATACTATTTTGTGTCTGCATATTGTTTCATATGATACATGTTGGTTTAACTAACATATTTGCTGGACATAAATGTTTTTCTATGCATTTTTTCAAAACGTTTACACTCAATGTGTGCTCTAATTCAGGCGCATAAGACATGGTAGGCTACTTCCGCATTTTGCCGCTTCGTATCAATCGCATGCGCAGTCAACAAGCACAGGTCAGTGCGTCCGGTGCAGAACATGTTGAACCTACGCCGTAGCTGACGCCGTAGGCAAGACGTAGACTTAGCTCGACGCAGAAGCATAAATGGGCCTTTTAGTCAGAACATCAGTCATTTCACAGCTGTTTAGTTCTATAGTCACAGGTGGGAAGACAGCACTAATTCGGTCTCTCTCTTTTTCCAGTGTGCTTGCCCCCTCTGCTGACCTTGATGTGACAGTTTCTATGAATGACAGCAAAAGACAGCAAAGACAAACACCTGCAATATCTAGAGCATGTGTATAGTTAGCTGACTGTCTGGGAGAGAGCAGTTAACTAACTATGTGTTAGAGCGTGTCTCTTCCCATAGAATACAATTGGCCTGAACAATTATATAATTCAGTTAATGATGACATAATTGCGTGTTATGGTAATAATAAGTTAGTTAAATCAAATAGTCCAAGTGTTGGCTATACTATTATATTAGGCCTAAAATAGCTTGCATTTAAACACAACATTAATTTGGATTTGGGTCATTTTCCATAGAAACACAATGATTAATTGAAGATCGTTGAATGAGCAAATGTTTACATTGCAGTTCAACTCTGAAATAGATACCGCTTCTCCTCCACAAATGTACAGCCCCATGTCTGATCAAATTAGTTTAATTCATACTGACTGATCGGTTGTAACCAAGCCAATAAGTGCAAGACAAAAGTTAGCTCTGCGGTGTACAAACATGGAAATGCAGAGGATGAAGGTAAAACAGGTGACATCCTCTTTCCGGTATAGAAGTGTATGTTTATGTACTAAATTGTTACTAGCTTCAAAGGCACCTCAGCATGTGATGCAAGTCAAAACAATATTCTCGCCCTGAGTCCCAAATAGGGATACCCATACTACTCATATCATACATTTTACATTAAGTTTTTTATTTTTTTACTAAGTTACAGCAATAATAAAGTGCTTGCCCTTTAACATATGTCATGTGGTTTCCTCTTAACACACCAAGCCAACTGAATTGTTGCTTCAGCTGTTATACAAAGACGCCACAAGGTGGACATAGCATGCAACAGCGCCTTTATACTAATTTCTCCAACCAGATTGTTAGGCCACAGGTCTACATAATATCTGGAAATTACCATTAAGACAGAACTTAACTTTAAAAAGATACCAATTGCAACAATTTGCAAGAGCAAGACACAACTTGCTGAAAAAAAGACAAAAAAATGGCAGACAGATTGAGGTATAGAAGAAGCAATATTGTTCCATGCTGCAAGACTAGAGGCCACATATCATTCCATGCATGCACAGACAAGATTGCTATGTGACTCTAGCTGGATATATAGCTGTACTGACATCCATTAGTGTTGGTGGAACTCCTGCACACTGCAGCTTAACATTAACCCCACTGAAGCAGCAATAAACACTTCTGTGGCTCAAGTTAAAGCACACACGTGTCTCTTTTTAAGGTGATTTCTGGATCCATTTGACATAGATGAAGCGACATAGAGCAGGAAGTGAGAGGAGTTCACATAGCTCTGCTGTGATTTGCATTTGCTCAGATCATTGTGGAACCTCCAATATTTCATGCATGTGCATAACAAACTAGCAACTGTGGGCCGACTGCCATTCAACAAAATAACAAATCACTTCAAAAAGACACCAAGGTGCACTTACAATTTCTTCAACAATTTCCCCCTGAATTATTTTGCTAATATCCAGCTCTAAATAAAAAATAGGCATAAAATGAGATTTAGACATATCTTATTTAATCTTGCAGCATCACAACTATTGACCCATAATATGCATGTTTATTACATATTTCTGGGAGTAGAGTACCTACCACCACTGCTTACCATTTTAAACAGGACAGCAGATAAATTATTGCAATGAGACCATTGCTTCTGTTTCTATTTTGAGATCCATTAAGCTTCCAGAAAACTTGAATGATAAATAATTGAGATGAAGCCTCCATCAGAACTGCGTGCTGTCAGTAAAACAGAGCCTGACATGAAACAGCTAATATTGCCAGTTAATGAAATTATGTGCGTATGCGCAGTCCTTGCAGGTAGATGGTCGCTGCAGGGCAGCTGGCTATAGCCTAATGTCTTTTCTTCCAGAACTTGATCATACACATGAACATTTGTATTTGATGTTTTTGATGTGTATGTATATTGTGCCGTTATATGATATTCATGCTACCTGTTACAGAATGGCATGAAATAATGAATCAAAATAAAATTTATCCCATCTGAATAGCAGCTCAGACCCTGCATGGTGGGATATGACATTATGACAACTTCAGAAACTTGCTATTGTTGATATTAGCCTACTTCTCAATCATTCAAAATTAACTTCCTGTACAAACCACAAAGCTAGGCATGACGATGAAATGCAATGACATGATCAACTGATATTCCCTAAATCTAACCATTGCTTGGTACCCAGAAGATATAGATACATTGACAGTAGCGACACATAGGCTATACCATGATGGGTTAGCATAAAACATATGAGACTCACTGTCAATCGGTCCTTCCATCCCGACGACGCAGCTGCCGAAGACTTGAACGTCCGGAGATCTACAAGCAATCAGACACTCGTTTGCGACAGTAACTACATATGTCGCCACTGCTTTGCTGTCTTGTTGGATGATCTGCTACTTACAAGAACCGCTGCTTTCCAGCTGTGGATTTGGGTTTACAAAAATCGTCGCAGTTGGTGTTGCTGATTTCGGGCTGGGCAGGCTGACGATGTTCGATGTTCATTCTACATGTTGGGCCCTCCTTCAGCTTTTGTGATGTCATAGGATGTAACTTATTTGTCTCTTAACTAATGACACCTAGAAATATTCTATAGGCATACCATTAGTGTTTTGCAAAATATTTGAATATTAAAATATAGGGCTACACGTTTCACAAAAGTCACATCTTTATTGCACCTGTACTGTCTGAGTCACCATTATGAATGTCATTCTGGTCAGAAAAAGAGGTGTAAAATATTGATCAATGCAAACGTGGGCTATTCATTCAAACAGTATGTATGTCAGCCATTTTGGATGCTGTAGGTCCCTTTGACCCCAATCACTATGGAAATTAGAACCATCTGTTATTTCTCATACTGTACACACTACAGTAACAGGGACTGCCTTACACATGAATACAACGCTCAAACATTTGCAGAATATTTCTCAAGTTCAACCATCCACAAATGAAATAGCATCAAATTGTATGTCAATGTTCTTAATTTAACTACGTATAACATTAAATCCTATTTGTTCTTTTAGCCAAAAATCAAGGCAAGACCTCTTAGAAGTAAACACATGGATACATCTTTACAGCAATGGGGGTAAAATCACAAGGTGGACTGTACAATAATCTACAAAAGGTAAAGCATGTACTATCGCTCTCTCCATATGCCATTTGTGGCTGGATAGGATTAAGATGATCCTATAATTTTCCAACCTGACATTTTAATTAAACTGTTTCTATAAGATAGAACTGTACATATTTTCAAAGGTAGTGGTCCAGAAAGTATACATGTAAATAAGACAGAAGCATGGTAACACAAGGTTGACTGGGGTCCTGAGGTATTAGCCCAGTACCAAGGGTGGCAGAAAAATTGCATAGACAACATATACAGAAGATATAAATTAGCATGTGACTTCCCCACAAACAGTGCCTAGAATATAGATTTTTTTTTAATCATTTCAGTTTGTTAGTAAGGAACAGTTTGAAGTCTGAGAATGGATGGGCTGGAGAGCTTCAGGAAACAGCAGCAGTGAGATGTGATGGTAGGTTGTTAAAGCAACCGTGAACTTTTGGTAAAACCGTAGCTTCATTAACATACTGCATGTCCTAACACTGGTGTTTGGTTTCTCAAAAATATACATGGGACACATCTGGTAGCATGTTTCAAGTTACTACAGTTTGCACAATTACACGCTTGTAACCTGAGGATACATATAACCAAATAAGTACAGATTGGCTTGGGTTGAGTAAATGGTGGGTGAATACAAGTGTGGGTAAATAAACTGGCTGCCAGTTGATTTATGACAAACATCAGCACAAGGACTACAGTCATGTGAGCTAAGGCAGCTACAGATTTCAAGGTCCAGTATTGCTTTAAATAGCTAACAATTGAGGAGAACCGCTTCAATCCATATCAATTACCAAGCTCTCTTTACTTTTAACCACAGCTAAATATTTGTACCCAAGTCTCTGCACAACATACTGAGATTAATAGACAACAAACAGTAAGGTGAATGTGTGACTGTAGTAGCACATCTATTTGTCAAGTTGATTTCCATGAAAGCAAGCTCTGTTGATACAATTTTAACCAATTACAATACTTTAACTGTAAATTCCAACATTCAGTTAAATGAAAAAAAAAAAAAAAAAAAAAAGTAAAATGACAACAAAAACAAAGTGGCAAATCAGAGGAGCAAATAATTTCCGTGCCACATTGAGAATAAATTTGGGGACATACAGTACATGGTCTAAATCTGTAGATGATCAGCAGTATCCATGCCAAATATGGTCCTCAAAAATAAACCACAAACATTGCTTAAATAAAAGCATTCACAAAGATTAAAACAAACCTAAAACGGATGACAAAAAAATTAAAAAAAAGCACCTAACTTACTGATTTCTTTTGTCTGTAGGTTTTAATGAATGTATGATCAGGTGTTAAATTTAATGTTAAGTTTTTCACCAATGTTTGTGTTTTCAAAATGTGGGTATATGGAGCTAAATATTTCCAGAGCAATCATGAAGGCTCAAGTGATTTATAAAAATAAAATAAAATTAACAACCATGGAGGCTTCAAAAAGGTCGACATTTGGACCCACCAATTGTGCTCTCTGAATTTAAAAAAGGTGAACGTGGCCATTTCCCTTAGTCCTAGTGCTGAAGTCTTGATGTTGGTCATCTTAACCTGCAGTATAATACACTGACGACATTGTGAACACCCATTGCTGTTGACATAGCCCCCATTCTTAGAACTTGGATCTCGACTGAACACAACACAGCAGAAAACTGTCTAGGAGATTTGACACATTTCCTGAACAGCAACCTGAGCTCTCAGCGGCGAACTACAAAGGTCCTCTTAACCCCTGGCGTCACAGACCACTTGTTCCGCCTGTCCTGGATCTTCTGGAAGATGTTGCTACCACTCCTACACTTTGCCCTCTTAAACACTTTGATCTTCTTAACCTGTAAAGAGATTCGTAAAGAGGTTATTAACGTAGGAACAGTGCTATTGAACGTACAACCGACCCGCAATATCACAAGTGCAAGAATTCAATCATACAGGCCTTCAGTACCTTTCCAAAGTCGAACTCTTCATCCCACTCATCAACCACTGTGTCAATCCTTGCATGGCGTGTATCCTCAACTGCATCTTTGCTAATAGACGAGGCCTCTCCGTCCCAACTGAGAACTAGGGGGAGGAAAAGATGGGGGGGGGGGGGGGGGGGGGGGAAAAAAAAAA
>JAODTR010028061.1:0-22524 GCA_025399935.1 Amblyopsis rosae
TTTGGGGTCCCTTGCTGAAGCTGCTGCCCCCGCGACCCGACTCCGGATAAGCGGCTGAAGATGGATGGATGGATGGACTTCTCATGTAAAATGAAGGTGAATTAGTGGTCCGTGGCTGTTCCATTTCATGGTAATACGAAACTCTCATTTCAAAATGTTTTGTTCACATGCATTGGCTGGCAGGCAGCGGTACATTGAAGGCTAAAACGCAGTGTAAGATTAGGGCTGGATTATGCCTCTTTGCGTAGCGCCTCAAAATAAAGTATTTCTGAATAAGCAAACTTTAATATGCAGAGGCCGCAAGGAATGCGCCTGCACACTATAATTGTGCTAACATGTATAGTGCATATCCGCTTTGCGTCAACAAAACACTCCACTCCAAATACCAAGTACTTTATCCTGTACTGTGTGATATAAAATGACATCCTGCATAGTACAATTGACCCAGAAACCAGTGTTTCTCCCTGTTTAGTCTCATCAAGTGCATGCACACTCTTGTTCCTGACATCAGAGCCTGCAAAATGGTCTGTTAATAAATTGTTAATAAAATGTATTTACTTATTAGTAAACACAGTAATGACCACTGAGGTGGATTGTGTGTGTGTGCATGCGTGCGTGTGTGTGCGCGTGCGTGCGCATACTTAAGACGTGTATTTGTGTGTATTTGATTTTGTCATTAATTTCAACCGTCTACCTCAGTTCCTGAACTGAAAGTTGTAATTGCAAAATGTAGCTGCAAAGCTTTGGCCTGGGGCAGTCTAATGCAGTTATTATATGGCAGTAGTAGTAACTTAATGTAGCAAGAATATAATAACCTGTACAGATACCTACACATAGGTTAAGTTGGATTGATTGCTCATAAATGTGGGTGGATGTGCAGACGGTTTTGTGTATTTGAGTGACTGCATTGTTTTCACAGTGCATAGTTTTATGTACATGCTGATTTATTCATATCAATTATATATTGATTACACATATACTGTGTATATATATATATATATATATATATATATGAAGTTGTTTTTTTTTACAATTTATGACATTTGTCAGGTTCTCAGTATTTAGTAGTTGCATGGTTATGCATATACTGTATTATAGTATTTATTGTTGCAGGGCTGTGTATGGCCTTATGGCAAGTAAAGCTAGGCTGAACATATCATCTTCAGTTACCAAGCTGCATCGTTGGCCATTGTATTGATGACACTATAACAAAATGTCGGCCCCTGCCTATGGGTGGAGAAAGAGTGTATGTTGACTTCTGTGATTTACTTGGTCATATAAGATTGTCTTCTTTTAAGGCGTGGTGGTAACAGTGAAATTATTTATAGTAAAAAATATATATATAAAGTATATTGCTGTTAGGAGGGCCTGTTCCATGCTGTTTACGTAGCTGGTGAGCTCATGAGGTGTTACACTGAAAAACATGGCATGTATCTCACGGGAATATAAATTGTTCAGTAGAGTAAATACGGAAACTAATTAAAATTCTTGGCCAAAATTGTTTATACTAATTGTATACTAATTGTGCAAACTACACTTTAGTAATTACAGAGATTAGAGACGATATGTTCACTAGCTTGTTTAGTTTCAAAGTTAGATTATTAAAACAATCCTGATGTTGTTAGTGAAGCATTGCTTCACTTTGCATATCAGTCTGGGAACTCTCATTTCCATCAAGTTTGCAACATGGTATCACACACTATCATCATTTCCATCAAGTTTGCAACATGGTATCACACACTATCATCATTTCCATCAAGTTTGCAACATGATCACACACAATCACAGATCGTGGTAGGGGCCGACAAATATTTAATCATTTTTCTCATAGGAAAAATTTGTTAGACCCAGAAGTCTGTATTTGGACAGGGATACCTGCCGAAAAATACGTACATTGTATATGTCCAGTTGGGTACGTAGATCAGTTGGTGCTGACTATGCTAAACAATATGAATCAAAATTTCAATGAAAACACTTTTTGTCAGATTCAGCAAATATCTCCAAATGGTCAGCTGTGTGTGCGTTTGTGTGTGTGTGTGTGGCCCATTTACAGCCCTGGCCCTGTAAATGGAAAAACAAACAAAGTGGTGCAGAGTGCAGACCTCACCACACAACACTGTTCCAGTCTTGGCAATGTGCCAGTGTGGTGAGAGGAGCTTGTGAGGGAGCACTGAAGAGAGAAGAGCATTTGATGGGCCACCGGTGGGCAACCTAGGGTGCAACCCGGTGGCCCAGTGGATAGCACTGTGGCCTCACAGCAAGAAGGTCCCAAGTTCAAACCACTGTCATGTGGAGCCTTTCTGTGATGGAGTTGATGTTCTCCAATCTGGAGTTGGTCCCCAGGTGCTGCACAGTGGCTGCCCACTGCTCCCTTGAGGGATGGGTTTAATGCAAAGGATGAATTTCACAACATACATGTATGTGTTAGTGACAATAAAAGCACCTTTGTGTGTAGAGTTCAAATATCATAAGTGGCATTATTCCTTGTTTGAACATTGGATGGCAGCACCCATTAATTCACAGTTATGATGCCTACAGAACCAAAGGGTTCCATAGAGCAGTGTTTCATCCAAAATATTTACTTCTTTATTGGCATGTAGTTTATTGTCTTACACAACAATTTTTCTTTATTTTTCTCTTTATTTTTTGCAACTAAGGTGTGCATTTTTCTCATCTTCTTTCTTCCAGGTGGTGAGACGCGACCATCCACCCAGAACCTCTCCATGAACTGCCTGCCACACAAAGACACACAGATGTCAGTGTGGCAGAAATCCTTCCCCTATCTGCATGGCAGGAGAAAGTGCCACTGCATCTTTGTAGGCTGATAGCTGGTGTGAAAGGAGTGTTCGGTGATCATCTTTCACTCCGAGCCGCTCACCTTTCCAGCCAGTGGCCCCACCTCTAGCGCTCAAAGCAGGGCTCTCAGAGGGAGCATACAGAGTGGAGACGGCAACGCTAGCCAGGCTGCCACATACAGCACAGCTGACCGGGAGCCGTGCATTTGGATCGGGACATTTTCATCTGGACGGCCTTCCTTGTGATCGGTCTGCTGTGTTGCCGCGGGGTGGGGGAAGGCAGCGGTGGTCCTGTATCTCCTGCTTTTATGAGTTCTCATCACTGGGAGTGTGTGAGTGAGTGGCTGTGGAAGCCAGCATGGCCAGGCCTCTGCTGAAGATACAGCGCTATTTCCGCAGGAAACCTGTGCGCTTTTTCTCCTTCATCCTCCTCTACTTGACTGCTGGCAGCCTTGTGTTTCTTCACTCTGGCTTCGTCAGGAGCAGCTCCTCCGGAGCCGGCAGAGGCCGAGACCCTCTGGTGGCTTCAGAGACGGGTGGTCGAACGCCCTCCTCAGACAAGAGGGGCATTGTGGGTAGGGTTTTTAGGGAGACTCGACCTGGCCGAAGGTATGGGCCTTCGTGGATGAAACGGGCTAGTCAGGCCAAGCCAGACGTTGGGGGCAGGGGTGGAGACTACAGCAGCAGCTGGAACCGTGCTCTTAAAGGACGTAATGCCAAAGACATGGACGATGGTAGAGGTACTGTAAGCTACACATTTCTGAGCCAAACAATACTGTTACCTAGCATTGTTTGCTTTATGGCCATTCCACATATGAACAATCAGGACCTTGTCACAACATGCTTGTAAAATGTATTTATTATAAGGCGGAACCGTTTTAAAGGGGAATACTCAATTTGTGTCTTTTAAAAAGTCATTGTTATTGAAAGTAGAACGTTTTGCATGCCCCTCCCACATTTTAATGCTGAGTAGTTTGCAATCTTCTCTACAGTACAACAGGCTCTCACTGTTCTCCTACAGCCTCTTATATACATGTACTTCACAAACTAAACACTTGGCTGGTGCATCAACTTCAACTGGTACACCTCAGAAATTATATATGCAACAATGTATTTCTTAATATACATTTTTTATTAATAATGGTATAAATATTTGCTAATATTTATTTTGAGAATTTCAGATGTATTATTTGGTGGCACGCCTCAGCATAAAGTCAAACCACAAAACGTGGAGAAAAAGCTGGTGTAATTACAGTAGCCAGCTGTCCACTAAAAGCACATTTCTTCTCACTTTATACCTGCTGTTATATAAATAAATATATATATATATAGACATGCATGTCCATATAAGTAACTAGAAAAAGCTCTGGTACTGCAGGGAAGTGGTGAAACTATTTGGTGCCACTGGCTGCTACTGTGAAACAGCTGTTTAAATTCCATAAGGACTAGTCTCTTAGTGGAAAAGGAAGGCTGGCATCACTCTCAATACATGATAGATTCATACATTCAGGTCATTTGCTAATGTACAGGTAATTTTTGCTCAGTGGAGACTGCAGTAAGCCCAAACTATAGTGTCTCATAAATCTCATGAATGCATTTACAAGCATTGCGCCACTAACATTAGATCACAGAGGATTATATAGCCATGTTTTTACTGCTTACATTGTATTAAAGGTATTGTTTTATGTGGAGAGGAAAACAAACAGGCGTGCCATCGAAGCTTTGGGTGAATTGATCTCATAAAGGCCACTCAGTCTGCCTATGAATGCTGATGATAACTGTCCTCATTCTCTCTCACTCTCATAATGTTATCCTCTTTTTGAAGCGGTAACCCCTTAGGACCACAGTGTGAGTGATGAAAGTGTAATTAGAAGCTTTCATTAGAAGCTGTCATTCATCCACTGGTACTCTGTGTTCCTGCCTTGAACATCATCAGGACATTGTCATATGTCAAGGTTAACCTCCATTTCCAACCTACAGAAATGTGGACATTCTTGCTGGTTCTGAAATTAATGGGAATACTGGCAGATGCTAGATTAAAATATAATTGAGCATCCTGGCTGCTACCTGATTCTTCTCTTTGGATAAAATAATCTGCCAAATTACCTAATTATAAATGTAACACACGAACACCATTAAGCAGCTTTATGGCTAAATGTTTTATCCTAATGAAATATTTAGTATCCGTATGGGTTTATTCAAGACATTTGGCTGTAATGGTTGCACATGTACTCTGTTTCATATGGTTAACGATATATGAAACAGTACCGTACGGTATCCATTGTGTGTTGAAAGTGTTTGCAGGCATTTTATATTGTCTACAGTGCTTAGCACTGCAGTCAAAGTAATGCTTTATCTGCAGTGTCATTACAAAGTGCTATATTGTCACATGACCTCCTTCCTTCTGAACATATGACTTGAGGCTGTCACATATGGAAGCTGTGGCTGACTTAAATTGCCTTCATACTGTATCTCTCCCTTTGCCATGAAACATATGTAGTGTCATGTTCAACAATGATTGCAGTAGGACTGACTGATATTATTGTTGAATTCTTACAACACACCCTATGCTACAGTACAAGGTTTTTAGGCTATTATAATTAGAGTAATGGATAATGCATTGTGTTTTCCACGTATTGATGATACAGGAATAGAAGAGTACAGAAGAGTTTCCCTGTGTAAAGTCAACCTGGGCTGTGTAGCAGCTTATAACGGATGGTTTTAATGATATGGTATTAACATGAGACCACTCTCAGGCATTCCAATCCTGTTGCCTATTGTAACCCAAACATCCCTAAATCTGAAAAATGCCAGAAGATGAATTATGGGACTACTGCATAGGGTAGCTTGGGTTAAGACTTCCCCTGGGAAAAGACGCCCCCCCACCCCCCACCCCCGCTATAAATTCTTCGCTAGAAGAATCCGTGCTTTGTTTACATGTGTTACTTTGCAGGTAAAGTATTAGCAACGTCAATATTTCAAAATAATGTTATTCTTATGCATACATACCAATATTACAGTTGACAAAATGACTAGTGAAGCAAGAAGGCGGGGGGGTATCTTATCCCACTAGGGGGATGGGCATCTTCATCATCGATGAAGTGATTAAATAGTACGTCAGTAAATAATTGTATTTGTTCATTGAAAATCAGA
The DNA here is from genome assembly GCA_025399935.1 of Amblyopsis rosae. Classification (NCBI taxonomy): domain Eukaryota; kingdom Metazoa; phylum Chordata; class Actinopteri; order Percopsiformes; family Amblyopsidae; genus Amblyopsis; species Amblyopsis rosae. Next base: position 5,949 of record JAODTR010028061.1, read on the forward strand.
TTCAATTACCGTTTTGTTACCGCCACAGTCTCTGGGCCTGGTGTGGAGCTCTGGAACCAGAGGTGGCGAACAATCAAACAAATGTGTTTGCTTTGAATGTGACATTTGAACGTTTAGTGTGAATATTCAAAAATGATTCGATTTAAACTGTCGCCCACCTTCGTCCAGCGTCAATGTTTGTTCACCAAGAACTACCTCCTCAGACGGGTTGCTTATGCTCGCAAATGTTTTCTGCGAGCGCAAAGAAAACGTCAAACTGTTTGAATATGTTCCCAAACGTTCACAAACGTTTGCTGTGTTACTCTGAACACACCCCAGGCTAATTCTTTTCTTTGTCTTCCTCAGCCAAACACATTGGTTGCTACATCGACGACATACAGAAGCGAGCACTGAGGGGGGTCTCTTTTTTTGACTACAAAAAAATGACTGTTTTCCGTTGTCAGGACAACTGTGCAGAAAGGTAACGCGACCCATTCTTATTTGTTAAATAGCAAACCTGTTAACACACAATTCATTGGTACGTGTCAGTATGTAGAACATAGAAGCCTGGATTCTCTTCCTCGTATGAAGGATTTATTAGCAACCGTTCAAGTACGAAATACATATTTTACACACTCCCCGCCATTTGCACTGACAGCTTCAGTGGGGTGCGTTGGTAATGTACTGGAGGATCTCGCTTTTAGTATGCATACTGTAACTTTTGCACACTAAACCTAATGTAATATAATAAAATATTGCAAACTAATATTGCATACAGTTAGAATTGACTTCAAGTAAGTATGTAAAACATGGTTTCCTTCTTTGCCACTTCTTGCTTGCCACTGCACCTCTTGTCTCCTGCTAGTTTCTTCACATCACGTCTTCCTCTCCGCACGCAGCGTTGTCATAGCCCACCCACTCTGCTCTCCCTCAGGAGCACCACCTAACTCCTTCACTCATTTGCAAGGAGGGGGTGAGACGGGACATAGGAGATTGGAGCTCGTTTTACACTCCTTCCTTCACTTGTCATTCGTAGCCCCTCCTGGGGTGACAAAGTTGAAGAAGAATAGCGCTCTGTGTGGGGCGTTGTGGGAGGGAGGAGGAGGGAGGTCTGGTGGGTTGATAGACAGCCCACGTTATTTTTCATGTGTGAGTATGTCAGCCATCTCATTGCAATGCTCAATACCTATTGAAGAGCCCTTATGCATTGACTCATCATTTTCTTTGGAGCTCATATTTGTCTACAGTATGCAGTCAAACTCATACAAAGAGAACCATTATAACATTTGTGACGGTTTATTTTCTTATTTGTTTGATTTCTTCCCATTCAGACATGGTGCCATCACGTTATGTTTTGAGTTTCTGTTTAATTCAGCAAAGTTTGTTAGCGTACAGCAGATAGTGGCATGCACAGTTACCGTCAGCTATGTATTGTGCAGGTTTGTACCATGTGATGTAACATTATAAACTGCAGGCTGCACTCCTGACCTTGATGTCCGGCTGTACATAGATAGCTATTTAAAAAATACAGTTCCGGCAGTTTTCAGTTACATGGTCTTTAAGCCCGACCCAGGATACAGAGGCAATGTTTTTGCTTACGTTGAAGTAAATCCATACCACAGAAACCCTGTACTGACTAACGCCTGTTTTCTTTCCTGACACATGTCTGTGCAGGGGTTATCTGTACGCAGGCCTGGAGTTTGGGGCAGAGTGCTACTGTGGCCACAAGATCCAGGCCCCCAACGTCTCCGAAAGTGAATGCAACATGGAGTGTAAAGGCGAGAAGAGCAACCTGTGTGGAGGGGCCAACCGGCTGTCAATCTACAGGCTGGAGCTCAGCCAGGAGTCTGTACGGCGCTGTGAGTTAGACCCTGCACCCCCAAACAAAACAAACCAACAAACAAAATCCAACTAGTTCCTCTGCACTTAACAGAGATCATACACTGCTCCACACACACAAATCCTCTATCATGTTTATATAATGCGTGTGTGTGTGTGTAAGTGGTAAGATCTGGTATCTGGTGTAAATATGCATAGTACTGGACAGGTAGCAACATTTTTGTTTATTCTCAATTAACCACACCATGCCTTGTTTCAGTGGAACTACTTGCAAGTCCATAGACCTGGCCAGACTTTTTGGAGGTGCCAATGCCCATATAAGGACTTCTTGGTCTTTAGCAATTGTCCCTATGAGAAAAATGAATGGCGTTTTCATTATTCTCCCCTACCACGGTCTGTGATTAACTCATATTTTGCAGACTTATTGGTTTTGTCAAAGGCACATATTCCCACTAGATCACACTGGGGTTTGTCAATTCCCAGATCGCTAATTAAGTAAAGTAAGTATTTTGCTACATGCAATATATTGTGCAAGCATCGAAAACACATCACTCAAATCATTCAAATTTAAAGCCACGTAAAGCCCCTGTGATGTTTCCATACCAGTTTACTACAATACAGCTATATATGTCGGTATTAGTTTTACAACTTTGGCACTCTTATTCATTGATAACGTAAAGCTTTTGGCAAACATCGTATAACTTGCAAACGAAGACCTCAACAGATCTGAAACATGTGAAAATCTAAATGTATTTGCACTGAAAACCTGAACATGACATAACCCAAAACGATAATATAAGAAGAATGCCATTCTGTGGTCCTACTCCCTGTTACAATTCAGACTTGGAAGTGCTACTGACTGCGAGCAGTGAGTATCACAAGACTGGCGAGGTCTATTGCGTTTACATTGACACTCAATTGTACCACACAGTGGTGTATTTGCATTTGCATGCATGCGGCCGCATTAATCCCATTGTTGTGGGTCCGGTATCGTGACCTACCTTTGTAGCTCAGATAAGTGACACATGCTCTCACGCTTCTGTAGTTGTTGTGCCCATTGTTGTGTGTGTGGTATTGGGGGCACATCTTTGTATAGCTCACAGAGTAAGTGACACTATTCAGTCAGATATTTTAAGCAGGTCATGCATATAGTATGGAAGGGATATAAAGGATAGCCAGGATAGCAGAGAAAAACTAAACCTTGCCTATATAAAATACACAGTTATGTGACGTGTGTTGTCTTCTGTCGACAGAAATACACGTAGATAATTTTTCACTTGCCACATTTCTCACACAAGTAGCAGGCCAAATTACATCTTTCCACTGAGAAAGCCATTCTTGTTCTTGTTTATGCTAATGGTAACTATAGGCCTACTGTAGGGGTAGACCATCACTTTTAGCCATCATTGTACACACACTGATGGCATGCATATTTAATTGTTAAACCTAACTTGATACACAAGATAGAGATCTTTGGTTTTCTGCTGTTAATTGTAGAGGGAAATCAAAACAACAATGTTTAAAAAACAAAAACATTATTTTTCACTTTTTTATTTCTGCTTTTCCATTGCAGGGACTGCTGAATGCAGCTCTGCTGAATGCTTATGTGTTCACCTCTGACTATTTTAAGAGGAACTGTGTAGTGCGATTTTCACCATAGACATCAGTAATGTCACATGATAGTTTGTGTTGTCAGCAAAACATTGTGTTTTTTTGTACCTGAAAGGCAGAAGGAAAATCTCTCTTACCACTGCCTGAAGCAGAAGATAATGTTTGTTGTTTGCTGTAAACTGTCTCCTGTACATGCCATGCATGTGCTGTATCTCAAAGTATTCATTGAACTTGCATTAAATATATTACACACTGTGGCACAGTGGAAAGAAAATGAGTCATGTTCACTGCAGTGTCCTCGTACACATTGAGCAGTGTAAGTAAACAAATAGTAAACATGGCAGTAAGGATTCTCACTATGTTGGTATACAGACGAGTCAACTTCTCAGTCTCTGCTGCTGTGACATACTGTGTGTCTATATCAGTACAGAGGGAAATCCTGTGGCTAAAGGTTGTCACACAGTGCAGGATTGTGCTTTGTTGAGACCCTTGGTTTAGGGTTACTGAATGAAGGGCAAGCTCAATGAAGATGACGCTATAGTATTTCTCTGGTAGTGAACAGCATTTGCCATATGTCTGTTTCTAGGTCTGTCAAGATAAGTACTATATCGACTTATCGTACAATATATGGACATAACCTCAATAATGTTGCCTATTGTATTTACATGTGTGTTGCTGACATAAGAACTTTAGCCATGGTGTGCTGCTTCTGTGCGCTCACAGCGCTCCATACACTGTGTTTGTGTATGTGTGTGTGTGTGTGTGTGTGGGTTCCTCAAGATTTTAAAAGGTGTTTTTCCAGACGACTGCATAATTCCAGCCAATTACGTTTGGAAGAATAAATGGGAAAATGAATGTGCATTTGTTTTTTTGCATCAATGCTTATTTCCAATACTTAGCCAAGCAATGAAATTGGTTTAACCAATCATAACGAACAACTGATGTCACATGACAATAGCGGAACAATATTGGTTACATGATTCTGACAAAAATAAAATAATTATTGTGAAAAAAACATATGGTGACAGGCGTATCTGTTTCAGATGGTAGTGCCATCTTCAAGGGGTGCTTCCACAAGCCTGACAACATCACCTTGGCTCTCCCGTTTAGCGTGATCGTCCAGAACATGTCCGTAGACAAGTGTGTGGACATGTGCACGGAGAAGGTGAGCGGCCAAGCGCCTGGGTCTCTGGGTCAGGTGTTTGTCAGGTGTCATGACGTCTCCCTCCCCTCCGTGCTTTCCAGGAGCAGACTTTGGCTGTTCTGGCGGGCGACCGGTGCCGCTGCGGCTTCCCGACACTTCACTTCTCCCTGCATGAGCCGGAGGATGAGGGCTTGTGCCTTCACCGTTGCCATGGGGAGGAGTTTGAGAACTGTGGGAATGATGACTACTTTGTGGTCTATCAAACACAGGTTCAAGGTTAGTGTAGGCCCCTGCAGCCTCTACAGTCATTTGTCTTCACAACAAATAGGGCACAGATGGGAAAGGAAGGTCAGACCAGGACCATGCCAGGAACACTATTGTACGACAGATTAGTGTAGACAACTTTACATTAGTAGGTGGCAATAAAGCTAAACAGCCCACAGAAAATCCAAATTCTTTTTTTTTCTTTTTTTTCTTTCTTTTTCTTTCTTTTTCTTTTTTTCTTTTGTTTTTTCTTTCGTTCTTTCTTTCTTTTTCTTTGTCTTTCTTTCTTTCTTTCTTTCTTTCTTTCTTTCTTTCATATTAACTGCATGACTCATTGCCAATCTCAAGTGACATCTTCTGCATTAGCTTCCCTCATTGTCATTGATGTGGGATGTCTAAATGATCTCTCTCCAGCATTTCAACATCTTCAAAACCACAGGCCTGACTAAAGCCCCTTGCATGTCATCGGCCGTCTTTCATAAATGTTGAATTGAATCTGGTCACAAATCAGGAAGTATAGCGATGACATGGCAAATCATATACTAGATATTAGAAATATTGTTGGTTTAAAGTAAACTAAATCACTTGGGTAACTGGTTGTATTTATTTTATGTCCCCTCAGATAACCGCTGCATGGACAGACGCTTCTTGCCCACCCGTTCCAAGCAGTTGCTGGCTCTTGCCAGTTTCCCTGGAGCTGGCAACACCTGGGCACGTCACCTCATAGAGTTAGCCACCGGTTTTTATACAGGCAGCTATTACTTTGATGGTTCATTATATAATAAAGGTAGGCTTTGTCACTGAACTAACACAATTCATTAACATCCACAGCTGTATTGTACATATATTTGTTTTATAAAAATAAAAATGTTCTTCCTGCTCTGTTAGGACTAGCTGTAAATCACTATGGACACATGTAAGATATTACTGTTCTGTTGGGTATCTTCATTTCAAAGGGTTTAAAGGGGAGCGAGACCACTGGCGGAGCGGGAGGACGATTTGCATTAAGACTCATGAGAGTGGCAAGAAAGAGATTGAGTCCTTTGACTCCAGCATTGTCATGATCCGTAATCCCTACAAGGCCCTCATGGCGGAGTTTAACCGCAAATATGGCGGCCATATTGGATTTGCCTCTCAGGCCCACTGGAGAGGGAAAGGTTCGTTGCATCAGTTGGCATCATGACACCAGCCATTTATGTCACAAGAGGCGTTCAGCGGGCATACTCTGTTGATTGTAATACTCTTATATGAGTCTTTGGAACTGTAGTTTTGACCGTTGAAACAAATATGGTGTCCCATAAGTATAGTATTATTTTTGTTTCATGACTCACAATGTGTGTAACACATCTCAACAACATATCTGATTCATTTTAAAGTGGGTATGTACAGTATATATAGCAACGGGTGGGCAATCAGTTTGATGTTAAAATAACAAACACTATCTTAGCATTATTCATCACCACTGAAATATTTCACAAATATATCAATAGGTTTTCAGTAATGAATATAAATAATGAATTGTATGACCCCACCCCCAAAACAGTCGTCCTATCACAGCTATTGTGACGTCATGAATGCACCCTCAGCTCTATGTGAGTGGAACATAGCCTATAATATAGTGCTAGTCCATGCATTGACCATATTGTGCTGGGTTGATCTATCGCCACTGCCATTATGAGCATCACAGTGCTCACAGGCCGTCCTTGCTCTCACTATTGGTTAGAATATGATTATGATTAAAATAACAATTTGTATTATAATGCTATTGTAACACCATTAAATAAAACAAATAATAAAGTATTAATAAAGCATAGACTACCGATATAATTACTTTTGTAGGCCTACTAAACATTGGCTTGTGTTATTTCAAAGCTGGCAGTGATCACAACAAATAGCGTAGCCTACATGTGGTAATATTATGTAAGTAATATTGTTTATTTGAGAAATTGTAATAGCTCACCTCATGTGTCCCACTAGCCAGCATATTTCCGGCTACTCTACTGCAGTATACAAAAGTATAATAAATACTTTTACACTTACATGCATACAAATACATGTAAAGACTAAATTACGTAAGTCTAGTTTCATGAGAATAAGGCAACTGTGGGAACAACTGCATTTGGTTTCCAAGTTCCAACCAACATCTCATGGAAATTTGGATATTTTTCAACAAACAAAAAATAAGTTGGTCTCAGCTTTTTATGAAAGGACACAGCAGCAGGCATGTTGAAAGATGCAGTTCCTCTGCTGCCAGTCACAGTGAAATCCACATGTGCTGTTAAATGCAGTATAGGACATTCTGCCTTCCTTATTAATGTAGTTGCTGTGACAGCACTACACTCTGAAGGCATTTAATCACTCCTCTTCCTTTCAGGAGCCATACACACTAATGCAGTGTGTGTGGGTCCCCATGCACACTAATGCAGTGTGTGTGGGTCCCCATACACACTAATGCAGTATGTGTGGGTCCCCATACACACTAATGCAGTGTGTGTGGGTCATTTGGCCAATGGAACATTATTGCTTGAAATGCTAGGAAAGCATATTCCAAAATTTGTCATTTTGACTGCAACAACAAAAATAGTGTGAATAACCTATTAATAAATAATTAATTAATTAATTCACACCATTCATAAAAGTGTTCTGTGGCTATTTGAAAAACATTGATCTTTTTTATTCTCTTCTTTTATTTTCCTATGGCCACACAAGTGCATCAAGCTGAAAAATGTTTGATGCCATTTCCTGTTTGTGACCACATTGCATGTACTGTGTCAAAGGCTACATGCTCTCTCTCTTCTATGAAACTAATCAGCCAGTGATTATCTTATTATCTCATTAGGTACAGCATGTACAAAAATAAAGGAGTGATGAATCCGCTAGTCTAGATTTACTTGGCTTCTAGGATAGGGATGCATTCTGACCCACAACCCAACCTTTGTTTGCCTTCTACAGAGTGGCCTGAGTTTGTGAAGAACTATGCACCTTGGTGGGCCTCCCACACCCTGGACTGGCTGCGCTATGGGAAGCATATTCACGTGGTTCACTTTGAGGACCTGAAGAGGGATTTGTTTGCTCAGCTCAAAAGAATGGTCCAGTTTTTCGGTGTGGCGATTTCTGAGGACCGCCTGCTCTGTGTGGAGGGTCAGAAGGACGGCAACTTCAAGCGCTCGGGCCTGCGCAAGCTTGAGTACGACCCCTACACACCTGAAATGCGTGCTAGCATCAACGAGCTCATTAAAAATGTTGATGTTGCCCTGAAGAAGAGGAACATGTCTGGCGTTCCTCAAGAGTACATGCCAAGATGATGTATGCAACTACATTTTTGTATTTACATTTTATGGATTTTTTAAAAGCTTAACAGTATAAGCTTTCTATTTTTGCTCATTACTTATAATTTGTGATTGACTAAATAATGACTATATACTGTAGGTTTGGGAAGGGACAATATATTGTGGAGGAGCACCTATTTTTTTATGCCATGTGTAATGCATAAACATGGGCAGATGCCTTAACATTAAAAAGGTACATGAGTTGTTAATTTGGAAGCACATATATGTGCTGGGTATGTTCTCACAAGAAATACAACATAACACTGGTAACGGTTAGCTTGTTTACGGTTAGCAAAGCTTATTTTTGTGCAAAATGCAGTAAGATACAGTAAACAGCCAATACTGTATGGAAAATCACAGATGTATAGAGGATATTTACATAAAACAACATTCTGTGACACTGCTGCATATATTTTAGCAAAGCTTTAGTTTTACAGTATAGATTACATTAACAGTATACTGCAAATAGCTGTACCTGATGATAATCATATATTTAAAAGTATTTATTTTCCCTGAAGCAGTAAGAGGAATATAAAGAAGAGCAGTCATGATGGCTAATGAAACTGTACAACATTAATTTGCGTGGTGCACGCTGCACATATTTAGTTAGCATATGTTTGATCTACACTGGACTTATTGTAGAATTCCAAAATGTATTTCACTGTGCAAAACTGTGCCCCAAAGATCACATATTAAGATGAAATGTAATTGTAATTTCTATTTAAAAAATAGATTAATGTTCCCTCTGAAGGCAGGCATCCCTCTTTTTTATTTTTTAAAATAAATTTTAATGAATTAAAAAAAGTTATATTTAGTTTTGTTGTAATAAAAGCTTAGCCAGTGGTACTTTTTAGTTCCTTAGTGTAGAATCATCTAGAAATATTCCACAAAAACTGTGTTTTACTCAGATGTTGTAATCATGGCTCATTAAAATGCCACGTGAAACTACTGTATGCTTCATGATAAAGAACTGCTAGGGGCTGAAAGCCATGAAATATTAAGGAACTTCCATATACTGTACTGCACCATAGATTTATATTTTTATAATGCGTGCAAAACCAACAAATACAAATATGTAATGAAAGAATAAATAGGGAGACCTTTTTTTTCTATTTTTGACACATGCTTTAATCTTGAGTGACTTGCTTTCATTGACAGGCGGGCACCTTCTGGATATAGGTGTCATATTTGAATGTATTTTCTATGGAATGAATGTAATCAGACACAATAAATACTGTATGTTCATAACCTGAATAGCATATGGTCATCTGCAATGTTTACATAGGAAGACAAACAAATGACATTACGTACATTTGCATATGAAGAGTCAGGTTCCAGTTATTCAGTTCCAGTTATTGTCATCTGATACAGTAGTTGAAAGGGAGGTTGGAGGCCAGACTGCATTGACGGTGGTGTTGACCTATGGCTGACTGCTGAGATTGCCTACAGCGTCATAACAAACCCCCAGCAAGCAGATGAAGCATTCCACTTGAGAAATACAGTAGATGACAATACATTGAGAAATATCCTGTGTAATCATCTTTGTAAATACTGTCAGTTGTTTTCTCCATTGTCATCATTTTGCACTTCTGTACAATAGGAAATTGAATGATGTTGTCAAATAAAATATTTTAAATGTTTTTTTTGTTTGTTTTTTAAACATCTCAAACAAGGCTTAACAATAGCCTACATATATTCTGCATTCATAATTACACCATGCCACAGTTTCTATGGTTTGCATGTGTGCATGTCATGTGTACGTGTAGTACAGTATGGCATTGTTCCCTTGAATGACTTCAGTCACACATCCATTTGCAAGTCAATATACCTAAATGAATAAAGTTCAGTTCTACTACCATATGTTCATTTTGCATACATTTTCATTTAGTCGAGTGTACATGGTGTTCCTTTCACCACACATGAGAGACTGTCCAAAATGAAAATGGTGTGTTGTGCTGTCTTTAAATAACACAATGTTGAGTCTTCTAACAGTTTAGCCCCTTGTTGGATAACTAAACTAACTAACTATTTTAATTAGGGTCTTCATGGCAAAATACATTTAGATATTTTTCATTTGTTTGCATAACATTTTTTTTGTTGTTTTTGTTTATTTGGGATATTAATTCTGTTAGAATTATAGATTTTAAGTTACAATGTCTACAGGCCACTGTCCTGTGCATTTAATGTTTTTATGCATTTATTATATATGCATAAAGTCATAATATACAGTATAGAAATTATGGACATGCAAAGGTCATATAACTTGAATGATTACATAGACAACATCAGATACACTGTTTACAATCTCCCTGAACTGAATCAGAGTTCTATTGCATCACATATAAGTAAGTATAAAAGGTATCATATTTACATCTGATTTACATCTAGATGTGTGAAGAAGCTCTGCCATCCATAGAGCTGGACCTGGAAAGGTAACGGCTGATCGTGCGGCCATCCTCTCCTATTGCGTTTTTCATCTTAGACAGCACAGAACTCCTGAACTTCTGCTTGAAGTCACTGCCCATGAAAACATACAGTATTGGATTCATGAAGCTGTTGGCTGCCGCAACAGAAGTGCCCAGCTTGAGGCCGACGCGCATCACTTCGGGACTGTGGCTGTGCTGGTTCAGCTCCACCAGGATTAAGACATGGTAGGGCAGCCAGCAGAAGAAGAACGCGGCAATAAGAGCAGACATGACTTTGAAGGGCTTGTTGGATTTGGCCATCCTGTTGTTCCGAAGTCGTAGGATGATGGCAGAGTAGCAGATGATGATGATGAGGAAGGGTACAGCAAATCCTCCTATGAAGCGACTCAGTGCAACACTCTTGTGGCCGTGCTGGTCTGATTTATAATTGTTGAAGCAGGTCGTGGTCCCCAGGTGCTTGACAATGTCCCGGTAATAACCTGAGGGGATGCTCAGTACAATCGAGCCCACCCAGGCTAAGATGACCACTACAATGGCCTTGCTGATGGTGCGCTGGTTCTGGGCCAAAACTGGGAACATGACTGACACACAGCGGTCAACACTGATGATGACCAGGAGGAATATACTGCTGAACATGTTAAGGAACATCGCAAATGAGGTAAACTTGCACATGTGGCGTCCAAAGATCCAGTCGTCCATGGCCGCATGTATGATATTGAAGGGAAGGAAAACGCAGAACAACATATCAGAGATGGCAAGACTGAGGTACCAGGTGGTGTTCACTGTCTTCTTCATCCTAAAACCAGCAATCCAGATCACCAGTCCGTTACCACAAACCCCAAGCAGAAAAATGACTGTATCAAGAAGCACCAAAAAACCACATGAAAATTCTTCAAAGCACTTTGAAGCATGTTTGATATTAAACTCTGTTTGGATATCATATGTTGCATTTGTATCATAAGTGTAATTTTCTGAAAATGAATAATCATTGTACTCCATTGTGGTTTGAGCAGCAGCAGCTTCTGTACAAAAACAAAATGAAAATCTAGTTTAGTTTTCTACTTTTGAAGGAGAGTTAATTGTTCATTGGCGATCTACAGATGAATGTTAACACGGTTTCTTTTTACAAAGACATAATACCAACACTTCAGATGACCAGTAGGTCAGTTTCTCAATACTTCCATCCTATACTTTCACTTCTGCATTGTGATAAATACTCTTCAGGACCTAAACAAACACAATCTCTTGGAACTCTTAGGGAAATGAAACATGCAGGACCATTAATAAAGCTATCTGAAGTGCAGTAGGCACAACATTTAACAAACGTCATTAAGTCCTATGTTCATCATTGTGATTTTGTTATTTTATTATCAGATTTTGTGGCTATGGAAACTTGCTTGAGCATGCAAATCCTGCAAAGCCTCCCCGGCTCAACTCATTAAATATTTCATGGCAGCATACAGCATGCTCACCTGGCCTACTTAGATGCACTTCACCAAAGACACTTTCACCCAGGAGTACACAGTATTGCTAGTACCCTGCAGATTGGATTTCATGACAAGAGACCGACCAGGCTATAAATAATAAAGCAGAGCTTACAAATACTGCAGGTAGCTTTTCCTCTGGGAAATGGCTGGCAAATCATTTTGACCAGGAATCCAAACCTGTTTGTGAAGCTGTTTTAGCCCTGTGATACATGAACCTCTCAAATATAAATTAGTAACACAATTTGCAGCTGTTGCTGGGTGACGATGTGTTTTGAGAACGTTCCTCCAAAGTACCAAAGTCCTTTTTCATTGCATTATCATTTTATATAATGATGCATAATGCTATTGAAGATGTTCAGTTTTATGTCTATCTATCTATGGGTCGGTTTGCTTACTGGAACTTGAGCACTTTCACTATTAGAATGTGTTCTTTGTGAAACCTATTACATAGATTACAGTGTAGCATAGATGCATTAGTCCAAAGGTTACAAACATACACAGCATGTTGGTCAACCTGACTGGAAGAATTCTTGGATTTTCATAGGATAGAGCCAAAGATAATAATCCCTTGAACAAATTGTTATGAAAAAGTAGTCGATCCCTACAGTTTTCATACCTAATTAAAGCTAATAAAAAATAAAATATTAAAACACAAAAAGTTAGATAAGAGTTGTAAATAGAGAGGTCTCTTCTAATGGGTCACCAGTATAGGCATCACCCAAAACTGCAATTGTAGACATATCCAATCTGGATCGACCATGTTTTCCTGACACAGAGACATAGCCCCAACATACATACAGTACAGCTCAACAACACAGGGAAGAAAACTACTTGATCTATCATGGAGTATTCTTTGTTTGACCATTGGATAGCAGCACGTGTAGAGATGCACCCCAACACCCCTCCCACGCTCCTTCATTCCCAGATGTAGCTATCACACCCGAGGAACTAAAGTGAGAAAGAGATTTGGCATGAGGTACTCACCATAGCTTAATTTAACCACGCTGGACTGGTCTTGTTCTTGACTCTCTCGCTTTGCATTGGTCTTGACTAGGTCTCGTTTTATATGAAGAGGAGTGGCATCTGTATCTGTATTACCTGTTATCTGTATCATAATCAGTCGATTTTCTGTATGCAGTATTATGTTTAAAACTCAATCACTAATAAGATTAAAAAATTCCCTATACGAATTGTCTGTACAACTCTATTAAAGCCTCTATTTAGAGTTGCATCACGTAGAGCAACTAACAAAAAAACAGAACATATGCAATGTACAAATCCCTACCAACAGCTTACTACTTATAGACTCTGCCCAAGAAACAAAACTTTTCAAATGACAAGAAAAGTTAAAAAGTTAAGTTATACCATATATATATAGGCTATATAGCAACTATAGGCAATATAGTATCTGCAAATCATGACAGTGCTATATCTTGGGATTACACACATCCAACTCAAAAATGTATGTTATTGCTCACTGTGTGAAAATGTAGGCTACAGTACACTGCAATACGTTTATGATTATAATCATGCATAAAAATGACTAATGGCTATTGGCTACAAAAGCATAGTTTAAAAAATATACTCACGCATAGGGAAGGTAAAGTGTGACACAACTCATCAAGAAGTAAAAGTACAACACGTCAAATGTGTCCATTAACTTTTCTTTTAGAGCCCTCCATCAGGGAAAGTGTGGTCAATTTTGAGAAATGTTTTGTTTCTTTCCCTGTTGTAAAGAATAAGGTCTTTGATTTCACTCAAATGTGTAGTAGGTAGGATTTTAAAGGTATACATTTAGTGTAATTTGTTACAGCTAAGGTACTGCTATTATGCTGCTCAGAGGATTTGTAAAAAAAAGCAGAACAACAAACACAAAATAAAATAATTGTTCAAATGGCCATATTGTAGTTGTGGGATATGGTAATGAAAGGCTTAGGCTTGAGAATTGAAGCTGACTCACCCTTTTCATATACAATTGTTGTTAAAATATTGTAGAAGAATGTAGAAATGTTAGGTAGTGCAGCTTTAATAACAAATAAAATCAAAGAAAGCAATATTTCAATATAATAATATAAAACCAAGGATTGTAACTGCAGAATTGTAGACAAACACAATTGTGGTTAAAAAACACTTCTGGTACATATTAGCCTATGTGGTTAAAAATAAGGTGCACATGTGGCAGTGCTGAATTGCCCATTCATCTCATGCACTATAGTATGTAGAATAAATTCACAAGGTTAACCTACTGTATGTAATGTGTATGCTGTAATGTCCTATTTAGCAACTGCAGGTTATACTTACATGCCAATCATCAGTTCCTTTATAACTCCCGAGTTATTGATTTAATCTGAATGTGCCACCGTGTGCATGTGTGTGTGTGTGTGTGTGTGTGTGTGTGTGTGTGGGGGGGGGGGGGGGGGTTATACTGTACTGTTGCTCACAGTCTCTGCTAGCAAGTCAAAGAAAAGGCATGAAAAACCTAAGCATGCAAGAATGTAAATGTACACAAAGACTTTACACTCCACTACAAAGGCTTTTTTGCTGTAAATGCTTTCAATTAAAATGTGTTATCTTATCTGATCACAGAGGAAATATAAGAATTGAGATGCATCTGATTTTCATTCAAGAGATTACAGTATATAAAACATGCACCTATATATTCAGCTGCTTTGGTTCAGCATCAATGGAGACCGGCTCAATGAACCTCCTATTATTCTCCCCCTGCTTTCACTGCCCTCCTGAGACCATACTATAGTAACTGCACGTGACGAACTGCAGCCAAAGACATGCACACACATCCTGCAGTCAATGTCAGGTTTGCAAAAGGTCATTGTTTTCATACCACAGAAAATTGAGGAATTCTGTACCGTTTTCCCCTACTATAAAACAATGAAACAAGCTGGATGTCAGCAGTCACAGCCATGGATGGCATCAGTACTCTTATTGCGAAGAAAATTAGTAAATCTTGGATTTTGCATTTACTTGCACTGAACAGGAGGTTACTACAGCAACATAAACTTTAACATCATGATTAATTACCAGCTAAAAGCAAACAACAGTTCAGCACACTCATGAAGAATATAGACTATATGGCCACAGACATAATAAGAGCTATATAAGATATGGCACTTTGTGGCAGACGTAAAAGCAAGCATGAGCATTTGGATATGTTTGTTCTCAGCATCAGTGTTCTGCCGAGTTGAGCTTCCTATCCACATGTGCTACTATCTCTGTTCCCTAAAAAGGTGCAATAATAGATAGATATAATAGGAGCAGAGATGGTCTGTAGCACTAATAGAATATGTTTTGATAGATTTTAGTGGCAGATAATATCCAAAAACTAAAATATCATACCAAATAAAGCTCGCAGTAGAGAATATAATTGAATATGCATGTACATGTATGTAATGACTAATGCTAATGCTAGATTTAGCTATAAAGGGACACTATGGTTCAGTGACAGTCAATGGTCTTTTATATGCATGCAGGCCTTGCAAATGTGAAGCTGGAGTGAAAACATTCTGTTGGCAATTTGTTGTTGCATTTCATATACTGACATTATTAAATAATTGTTATATTGTTTCATATTAGAGCAGATTTGCCATATGTTAATGGATCACAAGTGATTACTTCATTTGTAGTCGCCATATAGGCAGTTTCTGTTTAACATTACAAAGCATTTATTACAACTGACATTTAGATATAATTAATTATAAACCCTTATTTAATTAAAAAAAGGAGATGAATAAGGTCTGCCTCGAACGAAAATGAACCAACCCTTTATTAACACTACTGTCACCAGCTAGCTATCTTAACGTCCCCTCCTGGTGAGGAGGGAAAATAATGATCCACCCACTTGCTGAGTCATCCTTGTGTGCTTGTTAGTGTTTAAATAGCATCCTTTGACAGAGACAGTGGCATGCCTGCCCACTCAACACAAAGTACACGAGGCAGTCTGGAAGAGAAAAGATAAATAACAGTTTGAACAGCTAATAACAGCTGAGAAGGTTGGTAGCACCTGAATGCTTTTGCATGTCCTTATAACCCAGTCATGTGATCATCTGTTGGCCCATAGTCTCACAAAGCTGTGTATAGTCGACTATATGAACAGGAGAGGAGATCATCTTAGTGTCCATGTTTGCTAAAACGAAAAATATAATGAACACGTCAGCCACCCACTATTCTTGTGTTTTTTTAAATACTTTTCTCTCTCTTTCTCTCTCTCACACATAAAAAAATGTGGATGAAATATTGTCTCCCTCGATCATACATTTGAACTATTATTGTATTACTCCTCACTCTTGGCATATTCATATCATTATATTCATCCATCCATCTTCATCCGTTTATCCAGTCGGGTCGCAAGGACAGCAGCTTCAGCAGGGGACCCCAAACTTCTCTTTCCCGAGCTACATTATCCAGCTCTGACTGGGGGATCCCGAGACATTCCCAGGCCAGTGTGGAGATATAATCTCTCCACCTAGTCCTGGGTCTTCC
>JAODTR010028092.1:0-22519 GCA_025399935.1 Amblyopsis rosae
GAGGCGCCCAGGAGGCATCCTTACTAGATGCCCGTACCACCTCAACTGGCTCCTTTCGACGCAAAGGAGCAGCGGCTACAATGCAATGTGACAATAGCTAGTTGACTTAAAGCTTCAGTAAGCAATTTCACTGTCACCAAAACAATTGCCCTCCCAAATTTTTGGAGCAGGAGCCGTCACTGCAGTTCCAGCGTTGCTCCATGAAGAAATGAGACCTTCCAGGAGGACAACAATTTCTGCAGCACTCTGGTAGAGGGTATGGTATGGTATGGTATGGTAGAGTGGCCAGACGGAAGCCACTCCTAAGTATAAGGCACAAG
Organism: Amblyopsis rosae; assembly: GCA_025399935.1. NCBI lineage: Eukaryota > Metazoa > Chordata > Actinopteri > Percopsiformes > Amblyopsidae > Amblyopsis > Amblyopsis rosae. Next base: position 321 of record JAODTR010028092.1, read on the forward strand.
CCAGCTCTCCTGGAGTTTGACAAAAGGCACCTGAAGGAGAAATACAAAGTTCGATGGTCTGATGAAACAAATATTGAACTCTTTGGCCTGAATGCCAAGCGCTATATCTGGAGGAAACAAGGCACCGCTCATCACCTAGCCAATACCATCCCTACAGTCAAGCATGTTGGTGGCAGCATCATGCTATTGGGACGTTTTTCAGCGGCAGGAACTGGGATACTAGTCAGGATCGAGGGAAAGATGAATGCAGCAATGTACAGAGACATCCTTGGTCAAAACCTGCACCAGAGCACTCTGGACTTCAGACTGGGGCGAAGGTCCATCTTCCAACAGGACAACAGGACAACAACCCTAAGCACACAGCCAAGATAACAAATGAGTGGGTTTGGGACAACTCTGTGAATGTCCTTGAGTGGCCCAGCCAGAGCCCAGACTTGAACCCAATTGAACATCTCTGGAGAGATCTGAAAATGGCTGTGCACAGATGCTCTCCCTCCAACCTGATGGAGCTTGAGAGGTCCTGTAAAGAAGAATTTGAGAAACTGCCCAAAAGTAGGTGTAGCATCATGCTCAAAAAGTCTTGAGGCTGTAATTGCTGCCAAAGGTGCTGTGAATATATATAATATATAAATATATATATAATTTTAAACAAACTTTTTTCACTTTGTCTTTATGGGGTTTTGTGTGTAGAATTTTGAGGGGAAAAAAAATATTTTAATCAATTTTGAAATAAGCCTATAAAATAATAAAATGTAGAAAATGTGAAACGCTGTGAATACTTTCTGGATGCACTGTATGTTTAAAGGTCCTCTACGTTATTTTAAACATTAATAAAACCGTAAAAAAATATTGTATTGTGTGTTTATGTAAATATATCGTTAAAAAGGTGAAATTATACATTATGTTAAATACTAATAAATTCAGTAACTGTGCCAATTGACTAGATATAGTCCATTATGGATCTAGTTAATTGGCACTCAGTTACCCTAGTTACAGATAATTTCATATTGTAAATGGCTGGTCAACCAAATACACATACACGCATGCATTTCATGATGTTATCAATCTTCTAACTCCTCATTGTCTATTTTAACGATCGTAAAAAACGTACGGTAGATGTCGCTGTTTGCTGATTTTCAACACTCGACCGTCGGTGGGTTAGTCACGTGACACATCTGTCAGGAGACAGCATGGCGGACATGTATGTGGATCCAAATAACAAACCCTAACAGTTATCCAGCTCATTGGCTGTCAGAAAACATCGATAGCGTGTGTAAGGCTGGGCAACCGGCCCCTAGCAAACGGCATAATGGACGATGAGACAAAGCTTCAATTCCCGTCCCTGCCTGCCTCGAAGGAAGACCTGCTGGTTTGTACTAAGTTAGCTTGCATATATTTGTCATGTTAGTATGGCTAATATTAGGCAGCTAACCTCAGCCCTAGCTATATGTCTTAGCAGCTCAAAGTTCACCTTTGGGGAACAGTATAGTATAACGTTGCTATTCTGATATTGCATGCTTTACTCCAGCTGTGGTCTTTGTGCCATATGCACCTATCTGTTTTCTAATGAGCTAGCCACGTAAGCGGCTTCATCAGCTGTTCTGGTTAATGGCGAACCCCATGAAGCCGGTAGTGCGGTGCACAAAACAAGCAGACCGTCACATTCACATGGCTGCGCTAACCTATATTATTTTACCATTTACAGGACTGGGCATATCCAATGAGAAGAGAAATGCAGGTAAATGTTTTTGGTAGGACTGGGAATATCCAATGAGAAGAGAAATGCAGGTAAATGTTTTTGGTAAAGGGAGGCGTCTCTAGCTACTTTGTAAAGCTATGGTCTGCCCATTTACACTCGTTTAGGAACTACTGCTAATCAAAATGGACAGGGATCCATTGCTTAATTGTTACAAATGTTTAGGTTAGATATAATGACAGTGATAATCTGTTACATTGAGTGGCATTACTGATTTTACAAGTTACACATTACGGGGTTACACATCCCGGTATTAACCTATTAAAAATAACTCAAACATGTAAATTAGCATTAGCCTATATTAATTACAGTATGCACTTGCTACACTAAAAACACAAGTGTGTTTGTAGTGATGATTGTACTTTAAATTTTTTTAGGAAATATTACCTGGATTGTTTTTAGGTCCGTATTCAGCTGCAATGAAAAGCAAGGTAATTGTCCATGCTTTTAGTGAGAGAAATAAAAGACATATCAATATTAGTTTGCATAGTTTGGCCAATTGTTTTAAAATTTCATGTTTCCACTCTAAAAAAAAAAATTCTAGCTGCCAACCCTTGAGAAGCAGGGCATAACTCATATTGTGTGTGTCCGGCAAGACATTGAAGCCAATTTTATTAAGCCTAATTTCCCTCATACATTTAGGTAAGTGTGTGGTTGACTTAAATACATACTGGCATTTGAGAGTTCTCCTTTCTTACATTTAATATGTAGCACATTACATTGGTCCTGTTCTGTAAAGTAATTATGTATACTGTAAAACGTGGCAGCGCTTGAGTAATTTATATTGTGTGGTAATTTAGACATTAAATGGTGAGTTGTATGTTCACAGATACCTTGTTTTAGATATAGCGGACAATCCAGTGGAAAATATAATACGTTTTTTTCCTATGGTGAGTTTAAAAGTAGTCTTGTTTGCTATATAAATTACCAGTTTGAATCTGATATACCGCTTGTTTCAAATGCTTTAATTGTTCTACTTTTAACAGACTAAAGAATTTATTGATAGCTGTGTAGAAACTGGAGGTAATGCTAACATCACTTTATTTTGAATGGAAATTATACCTATTCATAATTTAGGACAACATATCACTTTCAGCTGTAGTTTAGTCCTTTTTTTATGTTTCCTTAGGAAAGCTTTTGGTTCATGGAAATGCAGGGATATCAAGAAGGTAATGTTTCTGTCATCATTCCTATAATGGTTCTTAATACAATCACCTGCTATTTACAAGTCAACCATAGAGTAACACATTAAGTAGGATAGTCTACTGTTTATACATGGAGTAACTATCAAGTGAATGGAACTCACTGACTTTTGCCTGGCTGTACAGACGCAGAGCCCAACTTGCTATTTCAATCTCTAATTTCAGTGCTGCCTTAGTGATTGCATATCTTATGGAGACGTTTGGCATGAAGTACAGGTGAGTTTCAGTCATTTGTGTGAAATTAGAATTGGTCATAGTCTGGTGAATCATTATGGTTACAGTACATTACTTGAGCTGACCTGGAGGGGTGTTACATTGGCAGGTCAGATTTCTGTAATGTTGTTCATCAGTATAATGGACCTTTCACCAGAGTTTTATTGACAGGCAATCTGACTAATCAGAAGGCCGAGATGTTGCTATGAGCCAGTTTGTCGGACAAACACACATTAGATTTTCCATCAAATCTGTTAACTTTAAATTTGTTGTGAAAATGTCAAACGGATGTTGTTATGGGACATGTTGACAACATGGACAGTAGATATCCTACCTAGACAAGCTATATGTAGCCAACAGATCTTTCAATTTTCTGAAGCCATGTGTAAAAACTGTAAACTATGCTATGGATTTGGTTGCAAAATCACAAGACAGCCAAACACACTTGTAAAGTAATAATAATATAATTACTACACTGTATCATTTAAAATGTGTAAGAGTTGTCAATCATAAGATAAGCAACAACGTTCTTTATCTTAACAGTAGGATTAACAAGCATAGCACCAATGTAGTAGGCCTAATTTTTATTATTAAAAATAATACATACTTGATTTAAATGAGAAACAGAAATCAGGTAGCTAAATCCTGCTAGTTTCTGTTATCTCCAATTATATCCAATATCTACTGTTATTGTTAATGACCTACACAATGTTGTTGGAAGATATTATGGTCCGACACAGAACCTGCTCCTGGGTGTGGCTAACTCGTTTCTGGCGAAAGGAGCATGACAACACTAGACTGATGTAGGCGTTTTGGTGTATGTAGAACCAGAGACATTATATAGCCTATAAGAACTTTGGTAAAATTACAGGATTTGCACCTGCATTATTAGGGACGTATTCCAGAACAAAAAATAAAATAAAAAAAATAAAACGCATCAGGTTCACTCTCTCCAGCCAGCGCCATTGACCAGAGACACTGGCATATATCTGGAGTTGGTCCCCGGGCACTGCACAGTGGCTGCCCACTGCTCCCTTGAGGGATGGGTTAAATGCAGAGAGCAAATTTCACTTCATGTATGCGACAATAAAAGCACCTTAATGTTGTTAGAATGAATGTGTCAGAAATTCCTAAGTTACAAAATGTGTTTTTAAAGCTGCACTACTTATCTTAGAGTAATACTTGTTTGAACATTAGAACCCCTCCCGCACCCATTCATTCTCACACACTCCGATACCTGCAAATCTAAAGCGAGTGCAGATACGTCCATGCATTCGACCTGCGAGCACTCACCATAACAAATGTATTGTTCGCTGTGCAAGTCTACTCTAGCCGTTTCATTAACACTCAAATCTTCTTACGGAGAAGTACGTTTTAAAACTTGACTCAATCACAAAAAATGTGAAATCCTTCTTCGGTGCAGTTCATCAGTGCAGTTTGTCCGTTCAATGCTTTCTAATATGGGAGAATCTACTAGCCAAATTGCATCATGTGGGGTGAAGCCTCCCATTAAAGCATTTTAGTACTAGAATCACGTAGCATGGACGATGTAATGCACATAATGTTCATTGAATTTTATTGATTGTCAAGTATTAACATAACATTATGCATGTCGCTGTTTCTTAAATATGTAGCCTATGTCTGAGTGCATTGATTGAAGGCCTATGTTTTGGATCGTTCTAGCCACAGCACTGTAGTCAACCTGCTCAGACGGTAGACTGCATGGAATGCAGATATATACCAAATGTTTTGAGACTGAACAAATGAAAACAAATTAATTTGTAGAAAAACCTTTTTAAAGATGAATTCAAATACATTTAGTAACATTTCTAGCTCAGAGGACTTCAACCATACCCCCTGTTGAACAGTGGAGTGACCACACTATTGGTTTTGTGTGTTTTCACCACAGGGATGCTTTCAGCCACGTCCAGGAGAGGAGGTTCTGCATTAACCCTAACGTGGGTTTTGTGCATCAGTTACAGGTGAGCACTCATACAGAGAGATGAGGATTAAAGGTGGGGTTGGACATTATATTCCAATACAGTCAAATATCTCATGGCAAATTCTGTGTGCGTGCTGAAAAAGAATGTGGTGTTTTAACACAGCCCTGGCTCTGTAAATGGGAACACAATGTAGTTAAGACTGAGCCGCACAACAGTGTCCTAGCCTTGGCCGTGCATGTCCAATGTGGGGGGCGGAGCTTCTGAGGGACTGACGCGTGAAGTGTATTTGTTTTGATGAGTTCAAATATCAGCGATCTTCAGCATTGTTGAGTCCAACTTTAAGAAAATGACAACACATAATGTATACTGTATGCTATTTTGCTAAATGAAACTCCATCTTGTTTGAATAAAAGTTTGCCCACGTCTTCAAACAGCAGAATGATAGTGTTTTGTGACTACTGGAAATGGAGTGCATCTGAATTTCTTTAGATTTTTAGCATTGACGATCATTTGATACACAGCAGTTTACGCACTTACATTATCAAGAACGCTTGCAAGGTTAAAATAGAACTCAAAGCAATATCACTCCGCTCACGATCCAAGCGCACTGAATTACAGCGTAGTGCTACAGCTTTTTTGATGTGAGTGGTGTTCGCCACTTTGTTTAATATTCCTATTTACGGAGCCAGGGCTGTGTAGATATGACAACTATGACAATAATAATCTATTATAGCATTGTTCTTCAATTCCATGATTTATTTCCCTATAGTCTTGATAAGATGATTTGTTCCCAGGAGTACGAAGCAATATACCTAGCCAAGTTGACCATTAAAATGATGTCACCGTTGCAGCTGGGCAGACCCTTCTCCCTGCATGCTGGGATGCCAGGTTAGTGAAACTGGTCTGTGATGGAATGAACATTTGTAGCCTTTATCTAACAATTGTGTGTAGGTGTGACATTATTCAGGTTAGTCACTAAAGCTACAATACTGAGGTTTTGCTTTGTTGATGCTGCAATATTAAGTCTAGTGAGCCAGCCTCCAGGATAAATCTGCTTCACTGCCGTCGTTTTTATGGTGTCATTGTAACTAATTGGTTGACTTTGTACATTGAGGCCAGGCTACAGCCTGAGGATTCTGACCGACGTCACTGTTTTCACGGTTTCCATAACGACCATGCAAACATTGCCACGATTTGTCAAATATCATTGAATTTATTTTGTTTTGTGTGTGAAGGTGTCTCCTAGTCACTTTTGTCTGATGGCATCAAACTTAAACATGCCTAAATGTTGCTGTGTGCTTTGATGCATTACTATCAAGGTAAGGAACCCAGAACCAAGTTTATATTAAGCTGTTGAGCTGAGCAAATGAGCCTTTTAAGGCAGTAAGTGGTGCGCGATCGAGGCATCCGTATGAAGAATGGGGAGGGGGGGGGTAACTGTAGGATCTTGATGCCTAGTTTGACAGCTTATTAAAAACCCGTGACAGGTTCCTTTCCTTATTGGCAGTGCATCACGTTACAGCTTTTAGGCATGATTCAGTTGGCTGTTACGAGGCACCTTCGTGCAATACAAAGTCAATGGAAGTCAAAAGACATCATGGCACAGGTGCCAAAATCTTGTGACCTGTGACAGTGTGACCCTGGCATTTATCAGTTCCGAGTCGAGGCGCAATTGTGTATTGAGGGTCCTGTCTGCCTTTGAGTAACACGTTTGCTTTAAGTCAACATGACTATCTTACCCTGCTTGTCGAAGAGAACGTTTTGCTTACGGATGACCTGAAGAAGGTTAACAGTCTTTTATCTGTCACTGTGCTGTGTTCAGGCAGTCGCAAACGCAGCCTGGAAGAGGACGAAGACTTCGGAGGAATGCATGTCACCGCGGCACAGAATGGATGAGCTTCTCTGAGACTTTGCCAAGTGGCTCATTGCACTCTTTTTTACATTTTTATTATAAAAATGTAAATATTTGATTTTTTTTTTTCTAAGGGGACGGGGGGCGTCAAGGGAGCACCTAATGTTTGAGACATCGGGAGCTGATAGAGAATGGGGAATTTGATAACTTTTTTTCTGTCTTTTTCCTGAAGATGTATGCATTGAGGGGAGATTTTGTTTGTTGCAGTTTTATAGTATTTAAAACATTTTGCATTTGCAGCGGGACAGTATTGCAATAATGCACTTTCTATACTTGAATTATTACTGTGGTTGACCAGTAGGGGGCAGTTGGCAAACAGGAAAGCAAGCAGGAGGCCATTGCCCAATGGATGATAACAGGAGACGCTTATGCCTTGGTTTAAGAATTTAGGGCATTACAAACTAACAGATTTAATGTGGAATAGCAAGAAATAAATTACTCACTGCTTAATAAAAGATGTCTGACTTTATCTCGTTTTGACATTGTTATATGTAACTGTTAATGGTAGTACACTACGTGATTTAAAAGGTGTGGTAAGCAATTTTACATTAATACACATTCGGCAGCAATATCTACTCTACAATATCTACAACTGCCCTATTCTGTGCTATTATTCTAGACTTGGCAATGTGTGTCTAATGTGGGGAACAGCGCTTCTGCGGGAGCACCATATGGCATTGGAGATATTTGTTTACAGTAGACAGTTAAATAATCTTTCTCCAGATTCCGCACGACACCTTTAATTACAAAGTTCCATCCATTAGGAGTTGGTCTGTCTGCCACCACTAGATTTTGCACTAAGCACCAGCATCTCACTAGACATGCAAGCACTGCCTTACAGCTATGAAATTAGGAACAAACTGATAACGCATGAATTGTGATGTCATGCTCAAACGTGGATGCAATTAATATAGGACATTTAAATGAAAGACCTGCCGCAAAACTATATCATGAAATGTTTTCTAGCAGCATCTTCACCTTTCAATAAAATCGTGTCACAGTTGTATTATTTCATTAATTCATAGAGAACTATCTCCATATCTGACACGTAGATTATAGCATTTTGTTTTTTTTTATTGACATGTCTAAATAAATTACATTAAATACATTCCATATTCCCTATGAAAACATGTTTAAAAATGTACTAACTGCCATACACTTGATTTAGAAAAGCATGTCTCTTTAACCCACCATACAAAACCCTGATGTAAACCCACAATTGAGAATAATGTTCAAATATAAAATAGTCAGCCTTTTATATACATTTTTTTTTCTCCCTAGAGTATTATTTATTACAGCATCTTGACAGCAGTCCAATACCCCCATAAATACCCAGCAAACTACCAGTGAAACAGGTATGACATTTATAATCAACTTCCAGCATTTCTGAGAGATTTAATTAGCAAAAATAAAGTGTATGAATCTCTCAACCTGTTTCTCTAGAGAATAAATATGCATTATAAAAGATAGTGTTCTTTGTCAAAATAAATGCTCAAATAATGGCGATCCTGTTAAAATGTTTGTACAAGGGGCTAACTTTTACATTTTAAATATGCCTGTGGGCTCTACTGATACTTCTTTAACTTTTGTAAAACTAAATAACCTTTAGTTTTGAAGTACTCCTGGTAGTACCATTTTTGTCTACATTATTACCATATCAAAAGCATTGCTATCTTCAGATGATGGGGTAGAGTGATTTTAGTTGTTAGAGCTCCACCCCAAAGAGGTAGCCATGGTTGCCAAGGGGCAGAAGATAGCATTGGACTATTTCAGCAAAAAGCATGCTAAATAAATACCTGGTTTTACATGAAATAAACTCTTCCAAAAGCATTACTGCTAATTTCAAATTCTTCATTAATCCAAGTGCTAATTGCAATTGACTCAAACGGTATCTAGCCCATAAAATGGGGTTGCAAGTCTCCAATGTCCTTCAGTCAAAGAATCGACACTGCATGTATGTCTCTTCTGAGGCAGTGTAGCCAAACTTCTGGTAGAAAGGAACGTTTTTGGAAGCACATTCCAATGTTATTTTATAACAATCCAACTTTTTGCTGAGAAGAGTGAGGGTTGAAACTAACCTAGAGGAGGCAAAGGTGAGAGAAAGATGAGATAAGCAGGTATCATTTCCAATAAATGGTGGGCTAAGGGACATGAATAGAAATAGATCATAGATAAGGTATAATAAGAATATTGTTTTGGTTTGAAATTCAAGGATTGAGTGTTATACAATATAAAAGGCTCACACCATTGCAGCCATTTGCACATCTGGATACAGTTCATTTTTAAAAACACAACAAAAAGATGGGGTGGAAATATGGGGTTCTGGGGGCATTGTAGCGCAATGGAGCAGTGTGCCTTTAGGAATGGTACTACTGTGGTAGAAGCAAAGAACACACAGTAAAACAGCCAACACCTCATCAGCACACTGAAGTCATGTGAGTGACATGAATGGCCATTAGCCCTATTACCGTACTCACAATTTCCCTAGCTGCTTTCCCCTGCAGACGTCACTGACAACAACCTCCTCCACCCGCCCTCTCTAGAAACAGATGAACAAAGACCTTCATGTAATAAATGCACATGAAAAAAAACACTGAACAATATTTAATATATCAGTGTTGAAATCAAGTTTAATAAGGCTATCTAAAACGATATCTCTGTATGGATGAGGGGTCCCGACCCCCACAGATATAAACAACGCTTTAAAATAAATGAAGTCATCACCGTTAAGTCCCGTATACCCATTTCAAACTTGTATAATAATTATATTACTAATTAAACAATAGTATTTGTGATGCTCAATAATTGTAGTGAGTTACTTTAATATAAAGTTGTTTTCCTAAATAATTATTTTGTAGTTATTTTACCAGATTATGATCTTTATAGTGATCAATATTTTACATTTACAGTATATCAACTGATACATGGGAGTCTTGGCTTTAAGAAAGTTACACTAAACAAAAGTCCTTTTATAGTGTCTGACTAAACCCTTACTGGCTTCCATTGTTTAACATAATCATACATACATACATACGTCATACCTTAGCACAAGAGTGAATGAATTTATGTTCTGTGATCAATGTTGCTGTGGCAACAATCTGTCCAATGTTAGTGTCTTCCACAACAATGACATAGTAGTCTCCCGTCTTCTTCATATGCTCAAAGTTCTCTAGGAGACAATAGAACAAGATTGTACATGCACAGACATCTCTTGCAGAAGACTACATACACATGCATGCATGCATGTCATTTTGTTGTAAGTTCAGGAATTTGAATGAAGATAAAACATAAAAATAAAATAGTCAAAATAACATTTTTATTTCAGGCTAACAGACAGGTAAAAAATCAAGCACCACTTACTAATGAAGAGCTCTGGTGTCACATCACCTGCCTGGGTGAGTTGTGATAAGACCTTGTAGTATCCTGGGGAAAGATGTATACAGTTTGTTTGTAGGTTTGTTTCACTATTTGTTTGTTTGTTTGTATGTTGGACTGTGCCTGTCTGTCTGTCTGCCTGCCTGCCTGCCTGCCTGCCTGCCTGCGATGGGCAAGGAGTGCGCACAGGCATCCACAGCACAAAATACCACCTTCAGGGCCTCGTCACAAGATAGGCTAAATACATTTGTGTTTTAGCGAGAGAACTTTAAGACAGAAATGATTCTACCCCTATACTAAACCTTTACTGAGGTAATGCTACACAGATGCAATTTTGACCATGAAATGCATCATCCTGGTTCAACTTCAAATGAACATGATCTGATATCTAACATCCATACTGAAATCTTCTCAAGCCTCAATATTCTTGTCAAAAAATCATATTTGATAGGCTACTGACAGTACATTCATAAAGCTACACTTGTTTAGTATAGTCTTTGTAAAACCAACACGATTTAATAATTGCAATATAGAAAATCAGCCAGAACCCAGAAGAAGATAAAGAAACTTCCGGTGTACATGATTCACGTCGGTCGCATCTTCAAGATTGGAAAATCAGGAGGAATCACATCCCTGGTTTGTTTCATTCTCTTTCTTTCTTCCATCGTCCTCTTTTACAAGCCAATCAATGTTATACATTTCCTAAAAGCTTTGTTTCCAATAGCAATAAATCAACTGACCCCCCCCCCCAATGTAAAGCTTAATTTTTATCAAGACCCTTGCTTTAGCTTGTTGCCCATTCAGTCACTGCTGTACCTCTGTTGAAGTCTGCTGTGCAGAGGGGTCTGAGCGCCAGGCCCTGCCCAGGGTTTGAAGGGGAGACAGCGGGAGAGAAAGACACAGAGTTGCTGCTCCAGTCAAGCTCATGGAGCAGATAGGGATCAAAAAGGGGAGTGTCGTCCAACAGCATTGTACAACCTTTGTACAAACACACAACCTTTGAGCAGGTAAACATCACACATAAGTACCCAAGGACAGATATGTTTAAACCAACTACGCACATCATAGTACATACAGGACCCTTATTACAACACAATATGCACAGACATACACCTTTATTTTTAGGTAGGCGATATGAAATATGCCATGATCAATCCCATACAACGTTGTCATGGATACTAGTTATAGCAGCAAAACAGAAATGTTCGTCACGATATCCGGGTCAGCTGTCCACGTATGCTACATATTCGACAAACGTATGAATTAACATACTAGAACCCTCGGTTTAAATTGAGAGGGAGTAAATGGATAACTACAGCCTCCCAATTTGAAGTGAATTCATTAATTTATAGACACTACATACAAATGCGACATTGGATATAGGTATCTAAACGTTGACAGCTACAGTAGTCAACAGTTCTAGTCAAATACCTACTGTACGGTATCTACAGTAGCTAACAAAGCTAGAAATATCTAAACAACACTAATCACAACCGTAAATGTGTTGACATACTAAGCATATACATACTTACCAATATATCACTACAAGGCAAAGAGCTAAGCTTCTACACCTCTGAATGAGAGGGATGATAATAGTCTGTTTTCCGGGTCCGGGTGGTTTGAAATTGGGCTACATGATCTGAATAGCACGCCTTGCTTGCCAGGCATGAAACGCTCTGCTATATGACGTGGCAGAGAGGTGGGCGCGGTCTAATGACGCCAGCAGTCAAGAGCAAGCTATTACAACTCACATACTGTACATTTAGCAGTAAAAAAAAAGTGTTTAGTTTTACTACAAGATACAGAACAGTATATAAAACGTATTTCTACGTTGACTAACAAAAAGGCTATCCTAACCATTTATATTTGTACACTTTATAATGTGTGCTTGTAATGCGCTGTAACCTGGCTCTTGATTCTGTTCTGTTTGTTTAAATGAATCCTTGTATCGTTTGATGTTTAATAAAAAAATGGAACAATCACTGATTAAGTGTCTTTTAAAATGATTTATCGTTACTATCCCTCCAAGGTATTGATACAGAGGTATAAGAAGGACATTGATGTGGCCTGTTCGTTTTGTCAAATGGCTCCAGAAGATGTAGTATGTCATTTGTTTTGGTCTTGTCCTCACTCTTAAACATTTTGGCAAAATATCCGTTTTTTTATCTCCCAATACTTTGTTTCTGATTTCTCACTTTCTTATGAAAATCTACTGTTTGGCTATTTTAATTACCCCCCTGACAAGGCAAGTGAATTACATTATACATTTGATTATATTACTTGCAAAATCACACATTCATACATCCAAATTCTCTGATCATAAACCTTCCTTTGCGATTTATTCAAATTAAATCAAATAATACATTGCTACAATGTTATACTCTAAATAATATATAGGATAGGAAAGCAATAAAAACTATTTTGTTTGATATGTCGGTATTTCCAATATTTAATTTAATAAGGAATTCAACAAAATAAATAACTGAAATTAGATGCAATAATAACTTTATTTGTAAGCAAGTGATAAAGTGGAATTTCATTTAATTAAATAGATTAAGGCTCTGAAGGTAAAGAGAGGTTTTACCAAGGTAAGATCAGCCTTCATAATATTGCATGGCATGTAGTGTAGAATGGAATTAATACAGGCCTAGTACAATATTATTTGATGGTATTATTTAATGCACACTGCCAGTACGTGGCAGTAATACGTTTAAAGGTTGGCTGGAACCGCATTAATCGTCAACAAGAAATAGAAGTCCTCGGTTCAGCCTCTTCCGCTCATTAGCACTACGTCACATAAGCAACTTCCATAGAGAAGCACGTTGAGCTAGCTAGGCTGTCGAAGTCGTGTTTCTTTGTCTGCGGTGTTCTATTTTGTTCTCGAAAACGTCGTATACAATGAGAGGCGATCGAGGAAGGGCCCGCGGAGGCCGGTTTGGTTCCCGTGGAGGACTCGTGCAAGGGTACCGTCCATTTGTCCCGCATATTCCGTTTGATTTCTACGTGTGTGAAATGGCCTTCCCCAGAGTGAAGCCTGCGCCGGACGAGACTGCTTTTAGCGAGTGCTTGCTGAAGAAGAACCAGGATCTCAGCCCTACACCTGCGGAGCAGTCTTCTATCTTGTCGCTGGTTACGAAGATCAACAATGTTATTGACAACCTTATTGTTGCTCCTGGAACCTTTGAAGTGCAAATTGAAGAGGTTCGGCAGGTGGGTTCGTACAAGAAAGGCACGATGACTACGGGTCACAATGTCGCAGACCTAGTTGTCATTCTCAAGATCCTTCCTACGTTGGAGGCAGTTGCTGCACTAGGAAACAAAGTTGTGGAGACCCTCCGAGCACAAGATCCAACCGAAGTGCTGTCTATGCTGACAAACGAGACAGGATTTGAAATCAGCTCAGCCGATGCCACTGTAAAGATCCTAATAACAACCGTCCCCCCAAACCTGCGCAAGCTTGACCCCGAGCTCCACTTGGATATCAAGGTGCTGCAGAGTGCCCTTGCAGCAATTCGCCATGCCAGGTGGTTTGAAGAGAATGCTTCCCAGTCCACGGTGAAAGTGTTGATCCGACTGCTTAAGGATCTGAGGTTGAGATTTGCTGGGTTTGAACCCCTCACACCGTGGATTCTGGACCTATTGGGACATTCGGCAGTAATGAACAACCCCTCCAGACAACCGTTATCTCTGAATGTGGCTTACCGTCGTTGCCTTCAACTGCTTTCTGCTGGGCTCTTTCTGCCAGGCTCTGTTGGTATCACTGATCCGTGTGAAAGTGGAAACTTCCGGGTGCACACGGTCATGACCCTGGAACAGCAGGACACTGTGTGCTTCACAGCCCAAACACTAGTAAGGGTGTTGTCTCATGGGGGATATAGGAAGATCCTTGGCATGGAAGGAGATGCAAGCCGTTTAGCAACGGAGATGTCAACATGGGATGGTGTGATTGTCACACCGTCCGAGAAAGCCTACGAGAAGCCTCCAGAGAGGAAGGAGGATGATGATGATGAGGCACTGGAGGAAGGAGGTGATGGTGAAGACGAGAACATGGAGACGCAGGAGTAAAGATGAATCCGCTTGCCTGATTAACGCTTTGAAAAGTAATATCCAACATGCAATCATCCATGTCAATTGGCTGTATTAGGGAAATGCATGATCCATAACAGGTGATTTTAGTCCTTGGTTTGTATTGCTATACTTTTGTTTGTCAGTTCTTAAGGTGTTTGTTTTTTTTGTTGTTGCTGATATTCCATTATTAAAGGAACTGTAAAGTTTTTTTTTTAAAACCCTTTCTCTTTTTGGAATATTATACCCCTCACTCATTATGTGAAATTGGTGGTTTATACATTGTAACTATGTTCCTTTTTCAAATTAAATGCATTTCATCTGGATGCTTTTTGCACCTCTTTTCTGCACCTCTTACATAAACACATCTATTTATAAAAAAATTATTTGTAAATTGGTTCACCAATATTGTGGTAGATAAGTTGTTTAATAAGACTGGTCTTTTCACTTAAGAATTTCTATAAATACAGAATACCTATTAACACATCCGATTATATTTATCGGATTGGATCAAATCTTAAAAATGGGTTGTTCCAAAGAATAAAATTGATTCTCAAATAGGATTAGATAAATTAATGCAATCTTGGTTTTGCATCAAACCTTCAGTTTGTGTTATAAAACATGAGTAGTTCGGGGATATACGGATTATCCTCATCCCAGCAGAAGTGTGGTTTCATGTTGGATTTCAGGAACAAAATAATTAAATAAAATTGTGATTTGGCGCTTGATTAAAAGGTAGTTGGCTATTACCGCTTCTTGTCAAATGCAGCAAATATCTCCTCATGGTCCACTAGTTTTTATGCGTGCTGAAAACATACACAGTCCTGGCTCTGTAAATGGGAAAAGAGATGCAGACTGCACAACACTATCATGCACTGTCAATGCATTTTAATGTGTGGGACAGCTTCTGATGGAGCACCACAGAATGACACTACATTTAAGGTGGGAGTAGATCAGATACATTATGCCCAAAATGTTCAATATTATAATTACAATGCTTTTATTTGTTGTGGGTCAGATGGAGGATCTGACGGATATGAGTAACATGATGTCTTAGTGGTCATGTAAACACAATATCCCATCCATCCATCTTCTCCCGCTTATCCGGAGTCGGGTAGCGGGGACAGCAGCTTCAGCAAGCAACAATATCCCCAATATTATCAAAACCGGGATAAGCCTGATCATAACTAGGATATTCAAGTCCATGTAAATGTACTGATTGAGTCTGTAAAATGTTACTCACACAAAACATGAAAACATAGGAACTTGTATAAAGCTATATAGTAGCTCTTTATTTTGCCTTTGTATTAATAGAACTTTTTTCCTTCTTTACAAAAACTACATTATTTACAGTCAACCCATACTGATCCATTCTTGATTTAGACACACTATACAGTTAAAAATAAGTCAAAAATTGTATAAGGTTGAATTAGATTAGAACGATCCATTAGTAACACAGGAACATTAATTTCAAATGTCTTAAAATTAAGTAAGATTCCCTTCCTTATTGATTCAAATCATGTGATTATTTAATTATCCTATATTTAACAAGATGATGATGAAATTCCAGGTGTTGTGGAAGTCTGTGGGATGTTCTTTGGAATAACATGGAAGAAAAAAAATAAACATCTTGCACACCTCAGCGCAAAACCCTCCTGCACTGTGTGCATAAAAGCCTATACTCTGAACATATTCTGAGGGTCTAATCAATATTCTGTACAGCAGAACCAAAGAACAAAACAATATTAAAACAAGATCCATACTATTGAAAAGATGTAGATACACAGGGATCATTCAGGTGTCTGCAGGATAAACAACTATTACCATTCTCGCTATGTCCACAAGCATTGCAAAAGTATTCGTTAATACAATTTACATCCATAAATGTGAACGGTAACACAATAAGGCAAGAATAAAAACAGAATACAAAATACGAGAATAGCTTTACAGACAATCTAAAAATAGATTTGCATTTGAAACTTGGTGTGAATGCATAATGGCAGCACATGAAACCACTTAGAACTACTCAATGGTAGCACAAAGTGACCTAATTGTTATACTGTGTAGAAAACATTAAGCCGTCCTTCTTTTCTTGTTACCAAGATAATGCATTTGCCTGTCTTTACCTAGAGATATTTATGGAGTTGTAAAGGATACAATCCCAAAATGAAGTATAATGCATACATTTTGTAATTGTATACCCCGACCACAGAAACACCCAATGGCTGCGAGTGTCAGAAACACTGCAGCAATATTTTTCATAGGTACATTCATACTTAGCAGAATACTAGTGACATTCTCTTACTCTGAAGCAAACTATTACAGTATGTAGCCTATTTTAATTTCACAGTCAAACTTCATCCCAGAAAATATTACGCACACAAACGGGCACACAGCTATTTCACCACCTGTCTCCCTCCATGAAAATTATAATAAAAAGTCAAAATCATCATGACCCAAAACAGCATCTTAATCTAGCAGTGGCACCTCCAAACGCCCTTTGAACATCGAACATCTGAATATTTCGCATGCTCATTTCCAGACATTTTCCAGCGGGGTTGAATGCCAACCTTGGAAACTGTAGCTGGTGATTGTTAATGAGTCGGGGATATAAATGGTCAATCCAGTGTGCATTTTGTGACCGAAACCCTCATTCAACAACGTTAAGCACTGCCCCAATATGTTATGCAGAGGCATTTCATTATAGTGATGTTTGTGTCTTTTTTAAACGCAGCCCAAAACAGATTAAGCTCCCCTTGCAGCAAGAGGCCATGCAACCCTTTTTATAATTAGTATACTTTGTGGATGATACCACTGACTTGGTGAACAAATGAGCAATTTGAGCTAGCTGTTGGAGCCTCGTAGAATAGTGGTGTGGTAGACGCTCTTCATTAAACCAATCCTTGCTTTACTAGATGGCCATAGCTTCATGGTGCGGTGTCTTGCTGGTGTTGCATCAGTCTCTCCAAAGCTGCGGCCATGGTTCTGCGTCTCAGCATTGATGTGTCCGATTGTGGGACAACGTCCTCCTCCAGTCTGGGCAAATCATCTTGTTCCTCTGGATCTTTCCTCAAATATGTCCTTAGAGGATATAAATTCATGTTACGTTCACCGAAAAGTATTTTACACATTAGATACAGTACATCTGTTCCCAGACTTGTCTCAAAAATCTTAATGTTGTTATCAACAGTTTGACAACGTGGTAAAATAAAAGAATGTAAAGGCACATGCAAGCGCCATAAATGTACATATGGAATTATTTAATTAGTGTTGCTGCTTTGTGGGCATCCTTGGTTTTAGGTTAGGTATTGGGTAACGTTATGGATAGTCTAGTCTAGGATAGTCAAAATAACACAATAAAATCTAATCAAGTCAAAAACAATTTACGCAGATTAATGATATTGATAAACCAGCCCCCTTAGTTACTGTTGCGGGGAATTCAAACCCCGAGAGTATGAAATCCAAATACAAACATCAGAGGTTGAATAAGACATGCTGATGCGTAGTAATGATATCAATGCAAAAATCATCTTAATAAATGACACTCTATAATTATACAGTTGAGTTATTGGCTCGATTTAGCGATATGTAGTAATAATAATAATAATATCACATTTTATTTGGGATGCCTTTGTAAACACTCAAGGACATCTTACATTTAAAATACATAGATATAGAACAGTTGGCTGAAATATACATACTATAGTAAAAAACATTTTATCTGAGAAATATAAACAAAATAAAACAGGTGAGAGTTGAACAAAGGGTCAAACGTAGGCAAACTTGAAGAGGTGGGTTTTGAGGAGTTTAAGGGAGCAAAAGGCAAATATTGATAAATGTGATTAAATAAATCATAAATCGTGTCATTTATTTATTTTTGTTTTTTATAAAAATCGATTGACAGCCAGAGTTACATATCATAACTGGCTGTTGAGTACAGTACGGTACGTTGAGTTTCAAGAAATGTAAATAATTTAAACGTAGTTAAAAATTCTGTGTGAAAAGGGTGTGGTTTGTAGAGCCAGGCGACATTTTTGTTGACTACAACCATTTAATAATTTATGCCTGTTTTATCAATACTCTTTCAACAATTATAAACTGTATTTTGGACTACGTAGTAGTGGATCCACTGCAGCATGTCCCAAACTACAACACGTTTTTTGTCTTGGATTGCCGCTATAGCACAGTACTTCCCTAATGGCTTAAAAGTGAGGTAAGCAATTGTAAGGTAATAGATTTGTCAAGGACAAGGTCTACAAACTAAATTACTATCTCTCACATTCTGTCGTCTAATATCTTATTGACTAAATACCTGGCAACGTCCGGGTTGTCACAGAAACTCTTGGTCTGAGCTGACTGATTCATGGATCACCAATCTCGGGAGAATGCTTTGAATTGCATATATTGCAGGATCTATTTAGTGTAAACTGTATATTTTTTACAATTATATTTATTTAGACATGTATTATAAAGTGATTTCAATTAAAAACATCAAGATTTTAATCTTATATTTGCTTAAGATTGCCGACGAACGCGACAGCCATTTAATTGACAACAACGATCGGTTTTTCATATCGGCCATTAGAAAGGAAAATCGGATTACCACCGATATCGTATTTTCAGTGGAAATCGGCAGATTTCGATCTGTTCCCGATCTATCGGCGCGTCCCTAGTTTTTGACTTCATCAACAATCTTTCTCTAGCATCGCCGACTCCACCTTTAAACCACAGACCAGCACTAAACGCACCTGCGAGCCTGCTGGAGCAGCTCGTCTTTCCTCTGCTTCAGCATCTTCTGCCTCTCCTCGGCAGACTTGGAGAAGCGACTCCCTCTGACCTCCATGCTTTCGGGCGGGTTCCCCGGCATCACCGACCCACTGGCTCCGGCCTGCTCCCCTGGGGCGGGTCTCACCTGCACAGGAGCCCGCTCTGGAGGCTGGGGAGGGGATCAACACAGCACGCGCGTCACTCTTGTGCTTTGAAGGCAGTAAGCTAGTGCAAGCTAGTTATAAGATAATACACAATTCCACTGAACTGAAGTCAGATACAAATTCAATAAAACAATTTAAAATAACATAAAAAAGGACCATGATTATTTGGAAATGGAAGTACATACATGTGTAGTACATACAGTAGGCGGTGAGTTAAGACCGAGCTGTAGCCCGCTGGTCCAGGGACACTGTAGCCGACTAACCTGCACAGGGAAAGGCACCTGAATGCGTCCCTCCAGGATGTTGTCGGTGGTGACCTCCACGGAGCGCGTCAGCTGCAGGTCCTGCAGAACCAGGTGAGAAGGCACCTGGGGGAACATCTCATGGATCTGGTGGGCCTGAGGAACAAAAGTAGCCTTAACCTCTTGAGACCCTCCTGATCTCGCCAGTGACTATCAATCTGGAACCCAGCTGAAGGTGTTTTCACTGTTCATTTGTTTCACGGGTTGGGTTTTATTTTGGTGCAGTAAATACCACATCTTTCCAAAGTCAATGAGTAATAGTGTTAAATAATAAATCGTAATTTCAATATTGGACCAAAATGAATCCATATATAATAAATATTTTTCTCCATAATGGAGCAGCCCTACTTGCTACCTACTCACCATGGCATTGAGCTGAGAGTTATTGGCCTGAGCGATACCCAGGATGTTGGTGGTGTGCATCACCTCCACTGAAAAGCTGGGCAGCCAGCTGGCAATGCGGGAGCCTATGAAAGAGCATGTGATACACAACCACTTTTCATTAAAGGTGTAGTCAGCTACCGCAAGCTAAATGTTAAGCGAACACACTTTGTGTCTAATTCAACACATTTCCCATCGCATTTCGCTGCCTTACCGCTCTGCGCGTGTTGAAAGAAATATTTGATACTTCTACACAGCCCTGGCTCCGTAAATAGGAACACAAACAAAGTTGCGAACACCAGTACACTCTTATCAACAAAGGCGTAGCGCTACGCTTTGCTTCACAATGCATTTCTATGTCCGATGCGCGGAGCGATACTGCTTTGATTTGAGCTCGAGGTTAGCAAGAATGACTGACCCCGCCTTTACACAAGGACAACGTGAAGTGAAAAACAATAATGGTCACCGTGTTATGCTGCCTTCACCTCCTTGTTGGAGGTTCCAACTTCCCACCTGTGTAGTCGGAATTACGAATGAGTCGTGTTTAAGTGCTTTGTTGTCCAGCTGGATATGAATTCAAAACGCAACGTTAATTCTTGGCAATGCACACTTTAGAATGTATGATTAATTTAATTCCCAATTCCAATGTACGTTTCAGATCTGTGTTTCATACCTGAATCAAACATTGTTTTAAATTAAAAACTGATCTCTGCCTTATGAATATACACAATCTGCAGGCAGCAACATAATATATTAGTATCGCATACGTCCTGGTTTCTGTTTGTAGTCCGAGTAGCATCACTGACCAATTACATCTGTGTGGAGAGAAAATGAGGCGGAACCAAATGCAATCGCGGCACAGGTTTTACCGCAACAATCTACGCACATTCTAATGTGCCGTTCGGCAGCGCGTCAAGGAATGGAACGTTCGAATCATATAGACAAATTGACAGAGCAGCACAAATATCTGCAGATATTCAGTACATGTTTATGGATTCACAGCATACATGCACAGCATTGAGAACAGTTCTAAAAGCCAAGTGAGGAGACTTCTGGGAACTAGCTGTAGTGTAGCATTGTGTTCATCATCTTGGTAAATACACACAAGCACAATCTATACACATGTATTTACAAGCAAAGTATGGCTTATATGGAACCACAGTCTATATGGTCTATACAACTTGATAATCATGGTTATGGTTAACCCAGTTATAGTTAACCCAATGCTGACAAAATGTGTATACAATGAAATCCTAATGGCTTGACGCTCAAGAAATAGTACAGCGTTCTAAATTTAACTTATTCTGATTACAGTTGGTATACATGGTGATGCAGCATGTCCCATGGCTGGTCCTAGTAAGCTAATGTAATGAAACTGACCCACTGACCTGCTCCAGGGGAAATTAGGTTATTAATATTAGTACGAGCACAAAATTCATCAATAGAATGAACCACAGCTTTATTGTAGGTGCAGCCAGGTCCAATTTACGCATTAAGTAAAACGCATGCATAAACTTTTGTAATGCGATTTCTGTAAGGCGTGCATAGCCCTTCACCTGACGCTACTGCATACGAAGTGCAATGTTGCAAGCTCTACGCTGCGCTCCATAGGAAATGAATGGAATTCCTGTGAAGAGGTACGCAGCTACGCATCCAGTGTGTAAGAGCCGTTCATCTTTGTGTGCTCACCGTCAAAGTGGAAGAAATGGTTGTGCTGGTTGACGTGAGGCCTGGCCTCTGCCGGGGCCCCCCCGGGGCCCATGTTGCCCTCCACGCCCCCGCGCTGCTGCTGTTGCTGGTTCCCTGGTGTAGCCCCGTCTCCGCTGATGTTCAGAGACATCCTGCAAGTGGGACATGACGTGTCCTGCTCCAGCCAGGAGCGCAGGCACGAACTGCACACACACACACACACACACACACACACACACACACGCGCACGCACACGCAGAGAGAGAGTTAGACGCGCACACACGGGCCAGAAACAATTATTGCTTTGTAAATAAGTGTTTAGGTGGTCCGGTTGACACTGACTTTATTTATACCACTGTGTGTTCTTTGATGCCAACCTTATCTTAACAGAAACCAAGAGGGAAATATGGGTTCAAAAGAGATTCTTCGA
>JAODTR010028113.1:8012-46385 GCA_025399935.1 Amblyopsis rosae
TTGCTAAACATGTTATTACTCAAAGTTCTTCTACTAATTCTAATGTTGCTAAACATGTTATTACTCATAGTTCTTCTACTAATTCTAATGTTGCTAAACATGTTATTACTCAAAGTTCTTCTACTAATTCTAATGTTGCTAAACATGTTATTACTCATAGTTCTTCTTTTACTAATTCTAATGTTGCTAAACATGTTATTACTCATAGTTCTTCTTCTACTAATTCTAATGTTGCTAAACATGTTATTACTCATAGTTCTTCTTCTACTAATTCTGATGTCGCTAAATTACTTCTTCTTAAATCCAAATCTAGCTGGTTAAGCTAACGCCTGCTCCGCTCCTCACCCGCAGGCGTGGCGTCCAGCTTCTACGAGGTGGCCTACGAGGGCGAGTCGGGCCCCGGCCACGCCCTGTACGACATCGTGCTGGTGGCCACGCCCCTCCACCAGGGCGTGTCTGACATCAGCTTCCCGGGCTTCTCCCCGCCGCTGCCCTCGCACTACCCGGGCCGCTACCAGCGCATAGTGGCCACACTGGTGCACGGCGTGCTCAACGGCTCGCACCTCGGCCTGGGCGCCCGCGGCGACGACGGCACGTCGTGGCCGTCCGACATCCTCACCACAGACGGCGCGGGCTCGGCGGTGAACAGCGTGTCCGTCCTCCACCCGGTGCACGTCGGCCCCGGTTACCGCCGCCCGCCGGCCGGCCACCCCGC
Source organism: Amblyopsis rosae (assembly GCA_025399935.1). Taxonomy (NCBI): domain Eukaryota; kingdom Metazoa; phylum Chordata; class Actinopteri; order Percopsiformes; family Amblyopsidae; genus Amblyopsis; species Amblyopsis rosae. Next base: position 8,728 of record JAODTR010028113.1, read on the forward strand.
GGTGTGGAAGGTCTTCTCCGCGGAGCCGCTGTCCCAGGGGCAGCTGCAGCAGCTGTTCCTGCGCTGGGACGCGGTGGAGGAGACGCCCTGGCTGGCCTACCCGGCCTACCACACAGCGCCGCGGCGGCGCCGCGCTCCGCCCCTGGTGCTGCACGACGCCCTGTACTACCTGAGTGGCGTGGAGTGGGCCGCCAGCGCCATGGAGATGAGCGCCATCGCCGCGCGCAACCTGGCCCTGCTGGCGCACCACCGCTGGCACGGCCAGGCGGGCCAGGTGGACCAGGAGGACCTGCACGCACGCCTCAGGGGAGAGCTCTGATGCCGCAGGGTGCACCTGCACCTGATGGCCAGGAGGGGGCAGAGTGGAGTTACCAAGGTCACAATATACAGTACACTGTATACAGTATAGAAAGTATAATGCATACTGTAGTGTGTATATGTGTTCGTACATAAATGCATACATACATACATAAATATCTCCGTGGAAAATTTTTGAAGCCACTGCACATTCTTTCAAAATAATATAATAGTCTAAATATACTACTGTAAATATAACTAACTTAATATAACAAAAGAATGTATAAATACTAAAATGCATAGAGTATATTACATAATAATGTAAATGTATGTATAGAAAAATCTGAGAAACTGTGGCAGTGCATTCTTTTCCATGGTTATATACATATCAGTGATTTCGTAGCTGGTTCTGTAAAATAATGGCTTGTAGGTCAGACAGCCCTGGTGTCAGATACGAACCCGTTTATTTCTCAACCATACCTCCTTGTGGCCAAAACAACACACTACATCTTGAACATGAATCCTGAGAGCAATAAAATGTCATTCAATAATATCAAACAATCCTATAAGGATAATCTGTATATGATCAAGTGTGTGAGGCCTTTCTTCCCCTTAAAATACACTCAACATGTGCACTGCATATTATGCAAATGTTTAAATGATGTCACAGATGTCACCAGCAGCTTGCACAACTTATCTTTAATAATAGAGGAACAGCTACTGATTTTTAACTGCGTTATCACTGTGACCTTTACAAAGCAAGCTATAGCCTACCGTGCTACAGGGTACGTACTGTATGAACTGTTTTGCTTGACGTGTAGACTTTTTGGTACCACCAGCCTAGTTAGATGATGGCACTGTTATAATTACAGTTGACATTTAGCTTTTTACAGTTCAGAGGTTTAAGTTAGTAGGTTAACTGTTAACTTTCATTTCAACAGGAAAACGGCTAGAATGATCAGCTGCCAAACATGAGTAAATACCAATTCTTACTACAAGTTTATAAAAATGACCTGGCCGTTTACAGTAATAAACTGCAAGCATATTGCGCCAGGTCACTAAATAGGCTGGTGCCCATGATATTAATCTTTTGCATTAATACTTTTTATTTTATTTTAGATCTTTATGCACTGCTAATATTATGTTGGCTGAGCCAGCTACATCAGGTGGCTTAAATGTGTTATAATAATATGCCTTTATGCCGTTATGCCTGTTGTCTGTTTGTGCTTTGGTTGCACCAGACCTGGGGGGGGGGGGGTCAAAAGATGCTTGGTCATGGGTTGTTAGAAATTCTAACAACGTTTGATTAAATGTAAAATAATGTTTTATATGATTTGAATTGAAAGGGTCAATAACTTGGAACAGAAGTGATTTTTTGTTTGTGTTAGGCTAATCAAGATGCCCTAATGCCTTCAAATCTAAATAAAATAAGATATATAAAACTAATGGGTAGAATTGTTTTTTCCAATGTGCTAAAAACACTTTGAAATGTATGTTTTAATAAAAATGAGAGAAGTAAGTAAACATAATCTGTAAAGGGTTTAAAACTTCATTACAATATAGTAATAGAGCTAAAGGTATAATAGACCTACTTATAGCCTAGATGTTAAACGGCCAATATTTTCAGGTGGTTATAATTTGACCCATAGCCTATTACAGGAGGGTTAAGAAAATGTACATACATTTTTTGTAGGGTTTATAGGCTACTGCTAACAAACTTAAAAGCACGGTTCTAGGGTTCTGGAACTATATAATGTATTGCAGACTAGGCCTATGATACTTATTGCTTCTGCCATGTTAACTTTCTAAAACCAACCCCCGCTCGTTCCTTCTGTTTACCTGCACCGGTCACTTCTTGTCCGGAACCGGAAGACAACAGAGCGATAGAGAAGAAGGCAGCGTGTGCGTTTCTTAACATGACGTTAGGGTCGCTCGGCTGATCTGCGGACAAAGAGACAAATTGTCTCAATAATTCATCAAGTAAGAGCACACATTGTTTTTGATCACACGGGGGGCCGTGTATTTTTGCCCTTTTTAAAAACACAAAGCGCCAGCATGCCAAATAAAGGCCCGTGTGTGCGAGCGCCCGACAAAGGGTGGCGTTGATCGGCTGAATAACGTGTCTGTGTGTGGTGTCTACCGGGGATGTGACACACAGCTGCCCAGTCGGTGGGGGGGGGCGATGGTGCCATTCCATCCAGAGCATGTGATGTGGGCGAAGGAATAAGAGGCCACACAAATCGAGTCGAGACCAGAACCACCACAGAATCTGGACTGACTCGTTTCATAACCATAACCATAACCATAGCCATTAGCAAACATGTGGATTCTTGTCCCGCTGAGCGCATGTCTCGCTATTGCAGGACTCCACACAGGTAAGAAGAATGAATAGTGATCCATCCATCCATCCTTGAATGAATGGATGAATAGTGTTCTCACAAAAGTATGACTTGATATTTTAAAGTTATGTTGGGGAGGAGGAAAGTCCAAATTACCAATTACTATAGTAAATCATGTATAGTAGGCCTACTGTAGGCCAATGTAACAGTAGAAGAGTTTTAAAGTATTGATTTAATTTAACACCTAAGTCATGCCTCGGAATAAGCAGTAGTTGCATGTTTTGCACTTGTCTATATGAATCTTCATTGACTGATATGTCTGTGGCACAATATAGCTCAATGTGCATCTTTGGAGTCTGCAGAGAAACAGGAGACAGCTACAGAAAGTAAGGCAGGAAAGTAATGTTAATTAAAATAAATTAAAATAAAACTAAATATTAGTGTTGATGAGAGCTGCAACCACTTCATGCAATGTTTCCCTTCCAGCAAGTGTGAGGACTTCACTACAAGAAATAGGTAGGCTATGTGACATGTCATGGGGTTGCAACCATTTGTTTGTTGTACTAACAATTATTATTAGCCAATGATCTGATTAAAGTTACTATTATGCCACTCTGGGGTGATTGTATATTAATATGTTGGTTTACGACTGGTTTGCATTTATTTGTTTTAGATCAAATTGAATTTGAGGCTGCTCAAATGAGTGGTGAGTTTAACATTTAATGGCAAATGTTCATTACAGTTGTAAACTGTTGTGATTAGGCCTTACATCCGTTGAATCTCGTATTATACATACCGTACTCTTCTCATGAATGAAATTCCATTCACAGAGGAAAAGATCCAGACTGTCCTTTACTTGGGTAAAACCTCTAATAAAAGTATGATAAATGAGTGGGCTTTGTTACTAAATAAAACATATTAACAATGATATAGACATAAAACTACCATATTTAAAATACAGTAATTATTGTATTGTAAAAATAGATAATTATATATTTTCATAATTTCTTTCTAATAGAGACTGCTCAAGATGAACCTGGTAAGATATTGTTAGGTTGTTAGGCTTATTGTGTTCATATATATTTGTAATTAAATAATGACATATACCTTTACATATATCCAACAGAGAAGGAACAGTCTGAACCGGAATACCACCCCAAAGGTGAGATAAACCAGCAAAATAAATATACAGGCCTATGTAACGGTGGCCAGCAGGTAGCTGTGCGGTGTTAATCCTCACTCTCCGACACCTCATATGACGCTCCGGCGACGCAGGCCAGGGCCCATGGGTTTATGCCCTGCCTTGTAGAAGCGTCCGCTCTCTGCGTGGGAGATCGGGGTTCGATTCCCCGAGGGGGACGGACGATCTCCGTCACACCTATATCGTGATGGTTTTAGAAAGACCATGTGTTATCTAATGTAATATTTACATGATTGCATAGCGTTGGAAAATGATTCATAATTGTTGTAAACTATGGTCATATCGTAAATGAGGTCACAATATTATGTCCACCTTCAGGCACAGATGGAGACGAGGTCACTCAGGACAGCTGCGGTAGGGACAACATTTATCGTGCGTTTACAATACACACCGACAGATGGCAGTACAGTTCAGGTTTTAAAAAGAGCTGCAAATAACTGTACAGTACAGTACATAGTCTACAGCTGCATTACACACTGAAAACACACATTTACATTGTATGTGCAGCCTTGTAGTTTATATTGACGCCATATTTTAGATTACACTGTGAAAGCAGAAGGTAAGCAATAGCTTATATACATTATTCCTTACACTGTGCTGTAGGTTTAGCTCTTGGAAAATGACATTCATTTATACTATTTTTTAATGTTTTTACAGGCATGGCAGTTAGGGTTGGTAAGTTTGACTTTGACTCCACTTTTTCTGTGTTTACATCAAGACTCAATGATTAACTCCAGTAATTAAATTAGTAAAATACTGTTATGTGTATCTGTCCTGACCTGTGGTCTGCACAAATCTAAATTGCTCAGGTCCTAAGGCAGTACCAAGTCAAGTCCCTAGTCTAAATGTAGAAAACAACGTTTTCAAATATTGTCAGTATATTTAGTCAAAAAGCAACAATTTTAGAGTCAGAGAGAAAAAGAGTCCAGTAATGATTAAATATTCAAAATCAAAACAAAACATCACAGATAATTTAAATTACATTTTAATACAATGGGATAAAGCCATAAAGGTATACTTGCTAAAAGCTGTGTCTTTTTATAGAACACGGTGTGATAGAAGTGGGGTTTGAGGAAAGCAGCAGTGCAGGTAAGGTAACATGGTGGCATGTGGGTATTATGAAGGTCTACTTCCAAAATCTATTTATTTTTCCTTATATTTCTAATTTCCCATACCACAGAAGTTCCTGAGCCTACTGCTGTACAGCAATGAAGCAAGGTAATAGTTAACTACACTACAAGCTAACTGTTGGAACATATTCACCACAAAAGAATACATTGTCCAGTATGTTTACGGTCTGGCCTATTGGAAAGTAGAATAAGATTGTGATGATGCCTCAAAATACACATTTTATGTGTACTTTACTGTCTCAAGTGTTAAATACAAGTGTTACTTGAATGTTTTCAAATTTGTTATGTAGTTTTGTATGATTTAATATAATGGATGAAATAAACCTGGACACAACTTAAGTAACCAAGCCACCCTCAATCCCTTAGAACCTGTTCTCAATATAATTTTGCATGAGGTAGAGCTCAATTTTCAACCGGCTAGAAAGTGTCAAACTCTGTTCACACTCTACGTGACCTAGAAGACAAGGCACTGTTATTTTGTTTATTTGTACGCTGCCCTCGTTGCATATGAGCAAATCTAGGACAAAATCCAGGCCACTCAAAGGCACTTGTCCCCCAGAGCTCTTTGTGCTTGATTAATACTGCATTATATATCCTTCACCTATTTTAGAGACCAGGATACACTACTCCCGTCTTGACCATAAAACATTTTATTTTGGCCCGATTCCATCGAGGCTCACTGGGACAAATATATTTGGGAGTCCCAGACAGGAGGTTGTTGGTTTGATTCCCAGAGTCTGCCTACCTGTAGGAATCCTTGATCAAGATACATCTAGCGTAAAGAAATCTATTCTCTTCCTACATCAGAGTGGACCGATGCGACACTGAGCTTACATGAGGAGCCCTCAACCTAACAGCCTGCACCGTTCCGCTGGCAATAAAAGGGGACATTCCACCTAACAACCTGTGTGAGCTTCTTATTTCTGTAAGCGCGCGCGCACACACACACACTTGTAAATACATTGATTTATGTTAGCATCAACTGCAATGCGAGTCATCACACCAACAAAGACAAAAACATTTTCAATTTTTATTTTCTTAAATTTTATTTAGTTTAAGAATTTTACACTGACGTTCTGGTCAGATTATATGCTTAATGTGCATGTATTTAAAACAAAAACAATCCCAATTCTCTTTGGTTCCTAAATGGAAGACAAAAAAAAGCCAACTACAGCATGTATAGATTTAAAATAAGTCTAGTACTGCAGCCCAACAACCCTTAAACTCCACATATAGCCACCACCACACAACCTTAAAAGCAACTCCAGGTTTTACTTTTCACTCACTCAAAATATGCAATTCTTAAGGCTAAGGGGGCATCAGCAAGAGTAAACATCAGCAAGGCAGCTGTATTCCACAAGAGACGTTACAATAAGCCAGTCCCAGTCGAATTGCAAACCCTACAGTTCAACCTCAGGCTCAAGCTGAACTAAAGCATTCAACCATCTAGTTTGATGCAATCAAGTTTTAACAGGAAATGTAAAGGTCTTGTTTTGATTTGTTTTTTGCGTTAAACATGCCGTCTTTACATGTATTCAGATTCAAGTAGTTTAGTCATTGCAGGCAAAACAGCGCTACATCCAGAGAGCATGAAGACCATTAGGATACAGTGATTTAAAGAGGATTGCTTGTAGTTACCAAGTCTCACAATAAGCAACATTTGGGGTAGTCATATTCATGTAAAACCAGTGGTAACTGTTCATACTTGTAGTATTTAGTTACCCCTTTAAATAATTCTACAGCGACCACTGCGACTTCATGACCCAAACTGAGTATATCTAACAAGCCACAGGGACCTAGATTATAAATGATATGTTAAGTAACGTGTCAATACATACTGTACATCATAGTGTCCTCTAGCATAGCTGCAGGGGATACACTGCAGTGCGGTGCAGTGCAGTCTATTGAATACTCTGTTTCAAGTCCCATGAGAAGATTACTGGAAATGGTGCAGCCTTTTGTGAGCCTCAAACTTACTTTAGGGGGAACCAGTATGTGATGGTACAAAAAAAAAAAAAACCGGGTTACACAAATAAACCAACAAAATGACAAACTGTTCAATGTAACGCAGGATAAACAGTCTAATGTATTGACAAAAAGCTGACCTTAATGACAAGTCTTTAAAATACAAAGAAAATAGGGACAATTAAGAACACCTCACAAAATACCTCGTTTTGCAGCTAGAACACCCACTGCGTGTACTGTAGGTCAACAGCAGTGCGCGCTAGGACTTGATATACATTTGCAAAAGGCTAATACTGCATTTTATATTGTTCGCTTGTCTTTCTAAGTCGCAAAATTAGCCCAACAAGATAGTTGTTGTACTGTATATACACACGCATGAAGAAAAAAAAATTTTTACCTTTCAGAATAACGACAACTGAAAAACAATGCAGGAAGAACAAATAAATGCAACCTTTGCATTGGAAGCGATCTGTGCCCAATGGAGCCACAGCACAACTACCAATTTTAAAAGTCACACCCCGTCGTTGTCACACCCGTCGTTTTTTTAACTTTTCCTTTTAACAAAATAAAAATGAGCTGACAGCTTAAAGGAAGGGATGTTCTGGCCTCCACCCTCGGTGTGGGTGTGTGCGCCGGCGCACGGACTCTCTCCTCCCCTTCCGTGGGGCTCGTCCCGGCTACGACAGGATAACATGTTTGAAGAGCAGCATGAAGAGCGCCATGATGGCGGCGCTGATCAGCCCCGAGATGGGCACCGTGACGAACCAGGCCATGAAGATGTTCCGGAACAGACGCCAGTCCACCGCCTTCCTGGAGTGCAGCCAGCCCACTGCCACGACTGACCCCACCTGGAAGAGCGCAGATGTCACTGACTAATACTAGAGACATTATATAGAGGAGACAGACCTCTTAGAGTCCTCAATAGAACTCTATGGGAGAAGTACCAGAGACATTATATAGAGGAGACAGACCGCTTAGAGAGTCCTCAATAGAACTATATGGAGTGCAACTCGTATGCTTTATATCGACAAACCTTTAAACCTATTAAGCAAATTGTGCGGTTGCACTGAGTCAAGAGCATAGCTGTGCATGTGTAGTAGAAGAATAAGCTGCTGGGAGGAAAGCTCTTAAAGGCAGTTTGAGGTGTATACCACTTTATGTTCCTATTTATGAAGCCAGGGATGTGTAGAAGTATCAAATTCATTTTCAACATGCACAGAGAGTGGAATTTGACCAAAATTGTATTGCCTTACAATTAGGTTGCAATAGCTGACTATACCTTAAATATCTTATTTGGGGCAAAGCCATCAAACTAAGCGTTTCAGATTTGACTGTAGATCCTATATATGCAATTATGTCCTGTCACCATTAAAAGTGCTGAAATGGCTCTCTCCATATTTAGACAGGCCAAGTAATGTTCAACGGGCCTGGGGCCTCATGCGTCAACATTGCGTATGCACAAACAGGTTGCATACGCTGGTTTTCACGCATAAAGTGTGATGTATTAAAATTAACGTGACAATGTGCAACATATCTGATGACTACAACATAAATTGGATCATGCAGTCATTGGATCATGCAATCAGAAAAGCCTAAATACAAACGTTAAATGCAATCAACTGTTTATTTATGTAAGCAACATAATAATGGAAAGCTGCAATCGTCTCCGTTTCGGAATATGTGCTGTTGCTGAGACTCAGTCATTCATGTCGCACAGGAGGCAATTACGCACGGATCCATGCCGGCATACATTTTTTTTTAACCAGTTCTACTTAATCACATGACCATTATCAAATATCATTGTTAAATCCTTTTCATCTCTTTCGTAGTATTGACTTTCTATTACAGCCATCCTGTGACCTTATCTGCCACACTTTCAACTCTTCTCTTTATCAACTTTGATATCCGACTAGTTTATAGTTTCTGACGTGGTCCGGTTCTAGGAAACCGATGCATTGACTGCTGTAGTCATTTGCCACGCAACAGAGTTGACTCTCTTTTATTGCTGATACTGGAGAACAAACTTCCAAATATAAAATGTATCCTTGTAACCTCTGATCAAAACATCGATCTCAGTCAGTGAATTTCCCTTCTATTCTTTTTTGCATATTGGATAACAGATGAGGACATGGGTGCATTTATTATCATTTGCATAGTCATTTATGGGAGGAGGTAAGGCAGGGGGTCAACGGCTCGTGCATGTACGCTAAAATACACGTTTATTGGGATGTATGCGCAGGACCTGGCGTACGCATAGTTTCATACATCTGAGTTTTGTTAGTACGCCATCTTTCAGTATGAAAGCTGTGCAATTGTTTATACATGAGGCACCTGGTCTTGTTGGCCCAAAAAAATAGTCCAAGATGGCCACTGAGCAAACAGACTTGCCTGTAAGGACTTAAAAAAAAAAAAAAAAAAAAAAAAAAGCACATCAACAATGATCTTATTTAGGGGACACTTCACCATAACATCAAGTACATAGACACAAGCAGCAGGTAAGGCCAAGTCTGGGACTGGAACCCACAACCTTCCGGCTAGGAGTCCCAACCCCTAGACCCCCCTGTCTAAGCTACAGCCTGAAACGGGTTTGGCTCCATCTTGGAAGTCAAAGTCCTGAGAAGCGGCCTCCACACTTCCATTAGCTGCCACATGGTGTGCTGTTCACTGTAATCCTCCCCCACAGGACCGCAGACTATGACCTTACCTTGCAGTGGGTTGTGGACACAGGCAGGCCAATGTTAGAGGCAACCACGACGGTCAGGGCAGAGGCCAGTTCAATGCTGAAACCACTGGAAAAGGGGAGGGGGGGGGGGTGTTAAAACATTGTGTTATTTTTTTTTAAAGCAAACAAACAGTCAGCCAGTTTCAGTCAATGTGAAGGCCTGTAATGTCTACGGAGGGATAGGGAGCAGTATGCTCTCACTCTCACACACAACTGGATGTAGGCTAGTTTGGTGTCACACCAGGAGGTGTAAGCTAGGTTGGGGTCATACCTGGAGGGTGTGATAGGCGTCAGGTCGCGGCCCATGGTCTGGATCACCCGGCGGCCCCACACCCACAGCCCCACGCAGATGCCCAAGCCCCCGTAAAGCAGGAGCCAAATGGGCGTGGGGGCGTTGGAGGTCACGTCTCTGGTCATGTACACCAGCCACAGCGCCACCAGAGGGCCGATGGCATTACTGCGGAAAGAAGGACCACACAAGTCCGTTGTAAATAAAACTTAAACAATCCCAGCTCCTCTGTTCTTTTGCCTTCACAGCCGGGCTCATGCTCTACTATGACATCTAGCGGCCGACAAAATCATATGTTCGGCGCAAACATTAACCTGAAGCTAATCGTGTGCACTAACGCAAGCAGACAAGTGTGCAGGCATAGTGGGAAGGATAACCTGTGGATGTAAACAGCATTTTAAACCTTTTTTGGGGCAGTCACAAAATGTGAATCAATTTTGACACGCATCTCCCCATTCAAACATGCAGAGTTCCCATCTAAAAAACGCCCAGAGGCGTTAACAAGATGGCTGCCGAGCAGCAAGATGTCCCTATGAGGGCTTTACCCTTACAAGATGGCTGCCGAGCGTGTCAACTCACCTGACGTCGTTGCCACCGTGGGCGAAGGAGCCAAAGCAGGCGGTGAGGATCTGCAGGAACTGGAAGAGCGTGGACACCTCGGGCCGATCCCCGTGCACCCGTTCCTCGTCCAGCGAGCTGCCGTTGCTGCCGGCGTCCTCCCGCCCCATCTCTAGTGTCGCCGCCTCCCTGCCGCCTCCCTCCGGCTCCCCCGGCGAGCCATGCTCCGCCACGGCGTTGCAGTAGCTGGTGTAGCTGTCCATGCGCACGCGCTTCCTGTCCGCCGCCGCCGCCCCCGCATGGGCCCCGCCGCCGTCCTGGAACTCACCCTCCCTGTGCCGGAAGTCCCCGTGCATGCCGATGATGGCCATGGTGTAGGACGTGTAGCTGTTGTTGCGGCGCATGGGCCGGTCGCCGCCGCCACCGCCGCCCTCGCCCATGCAGTCGCCCACCTTGGCCAGGTGCAGCTTGTGCAGCAGGTCCTTGTAGAGGCCAGAGTCCTTGTGCACCGTGTGGTACTGGCTGTAGCCGTTGCTAGGCACGTGGGCCGGCCGGCTGCCATTGCCGTTGCTGCTGTTGAACTGCTCCTGATTGGTCATGTGGATCTGGCTGGGGGCGGTGGTGGTGGTGTTCTCGGCCTGCTGAATACTGACCTGCACCTGTCTGGGACCTGCACACACATATACAGAGGGGCGGGGCTTAGGAGGACTTATGAAGCAGCAGTTTGAGAGAGGTTGTGGCGTCGTTCACGGCCAAAACCGGGGTGGGAGAATGAAAGCGGGTCAAAAATACCTCCCATTTCCGCCATAAACTGGAATAAACTGAAGACAAGGAGAGAGAAAAAATAAAACCCGCAAACACAACAAATAATTCTGGCCAATTTTAAACATTTGGGCAAAAAGAAAGCGCTACGATTGGAAGGGATTGGACAATATGTTTGTTATATGCAATATGAGTTGCATAATGATGCTAGAGATTTAAACAGGGTTTTCTGTTTGCCGTGAACGCTTGCAAACACAAGCAACCGGTCTGAGGAGGTAGTTCTTGGCAAACACAGATGGAAGCTGCACGTAGGGTTGACAGTTTAATTCTAATCATTTTACACAAAACATTTTCATGCTCAAAGCAAACTCGTTTGCCGCCAACATTTGCCCTCAGTTCGCCAACTGAAAGATCCCAAGCCCGCCTCCTTTAGTTACTGTAACAGTAAAGTAGGCTATAACAGGAAAACAGACAGACAAAACTTGCTACAAGTTCAATGAACGCTAACAGCAGTGGACTGAGGTTACAAAACAGGGAGGAGTTGGGCTTTCCATATCATAGTTCTATGGTCCATATAGGCTGTGGGTTGAACAACGCTTACATGGCTAACAACAACAAAGCCATAATTTGTGTTTTACTGCTTTGGATTGTTGTGATTCAGCAGTACAGATGCACAAGATGAAACACTTCTGTCTGTGCATAGCGCACTGGTCCAATTGAAGGATGTGTAACATTCGATTTCAGAATTTCATGCATTTTATATCAGAATAACACTGTATACATTTAAGATTAGGGATGCACCGATTGCATATTTTCTTGACCGATTCCGATACCGGTTTTATGAAAACACCAATGCAAATATGCGGCTACACTTCGTACACATCAGTGAGCATCACTCGTTACACCCATTAAACGCAGCAAATTGAAAGTAGTTCAAGAAGTCAGTCATCGGGCAATACGGCTACCAGGCGTATCGGGCCCGTATCCTGCGTTCCTTTGGAGCGTAGTTTGTGCGCTTCCACAAATTAAGGCATGATGCAATACAGCACATGAACGTGGGAGCAGTATATCAGGATCGGACAGGCAGATCAACAGCTGTTTCTAAACAAAAGAACTACAATGGCGGACATTCTCAAAGATACGTTTGTAGAGCAAGTTTTTAATTAGCTAACATGACTCCATGCCACTCTTGCTGCTGTGGAAATTTGAAGGTAGTCAAGGAAAATATTTCCGTTTCATTGATGATCCGGCCCTGATCTGCCCCCTACTGGATATATTTTGCATCCTCCAAGCACACGCAAGGTGCGCAGGCAAGTATGTGAACAATTCCTTTCGCAACGCAGCCGCTTGTCTACGTGTACGCGTTGTACAAAAGTATATCAGAGCCTTTACCGTTGTCAGCACTGCTGCAATCGTCGTCTGAGTCTCCAATGTCGAAGGCCACCCGGCGCTCCCTGCCGTCGCAATCGTCCGGGTCGCCCAGGTCAAAGGCCACCCGCCGCTCCTCAGCAGGCGGATGGGAAGACGTGTCGTCGTCGTCAACAGAGAAGGTTGGCACGGCGGTCTCTTTTGAGGAAGACTGCTGCTTCAGGATCGGGGAATGAGCATCGCTCAACTCACTCTTCTCCATGAGGGGGCTCTTGGAGGGACTGGAAGCCTTGAGGTCTCCTATTGGTGGAGGGGGAAGTACAGTCAGGGATTGTAAGCCACGTTTTTGTTAAAGTCTGCAAATATCGCCTTCCTTCCGTTCTTTGTGCTGAACAAGTTATCCGGTGTGACTACACAGCAGCGACTCTAAATGGGAATACAGATAAAGTGGCTGCACCACGAAAGAATATCAAAGCTGTAGCAATGAATTTCCAATGTGGGGGGACAGAGGTTCTGAGGGAGCACCCTATGGCATTGAAGGGGAGAAAGAGAGGCATTTGTTTTGGCAGGGTTCAAATATCTAAAATTACTAGCTTTCTTAAGAATGAGCAAATCACTCAAATGTGTCTGGGGCTTGACATTACTCTTGGGGTTAGGTCAACAGGTTATTAGAATTACCATTAACACTAGCCGCGTTTACTTTAAAACATAAGACACAAAAAGGCTCCACTTTATGCAACTTTAGTTATACAAGTCAACAACTGATGAAGTTTGGAGCTCACAATTGATTTGGTTAAAAAGTTCATTTCTGATTGAAGCCATAAATCTGGTCAAGTTAAACAGTGCTGTCAGGATGCCACATAAATTCCTCAAGTCAACGTGGGACCACTCTGACACAATAACCCCCAATAAACAGCTTTTGAGGGACTTACGTTCAATCTTCTTCTTCAGTAGTGGGCACACGATAAACCAGACCACGATCGCGGTCAGCAGGGAGAAGCCCAGGGAGATGAGTAGCACACCCCACCATGGGAACAAGTCAAATCCCAGCACTGTTCACAGAGAAAACACAAACAGAAGCAAAGCAGTTTAAGGAGGAAACCTACAAAGAAGCAGGTTATTACTTTACTATAAACATATCATTACTGTAAACATTTTGTAGCATACACAGACTACAAGTATTTAGTAAATATTCTCAGAAAGGGATTTACTCAATGCACTTACCCTTATACATACATAATAAAAATAAAAAAAAATATTTAAATTATATGTTTGAGAACACCTCCCACACAGACCTAATTAGGCTGGCATCAGCCACTACCAATTCCCCCAACAATACATTTCATGGAGAGTTCCAATAGGTGGAGATGTGTGGGTGATAACAATATTGTGGATTATACCAAAAAAAAAAAAAAAAAAAAAGGTACAATCTGACATTGCATATAGCGACCCATGCCCAAAACAAAAAAAAAAAAAAAAGAGTCACCCCGATGAACTACTGAAATCGGACGTTCTTTGAAAACTGTGCGGGCGTGGCTGGGGGAATTTCAGGGAAGGCAGGGGAGTAAGCTGCGGGTGAGTGGAGACTAAACATGTGTGCTCTGGGGCGTCACAGTCACGCGCAGAGTTCTCAGGTGCGGGAGGGGTTGATCACTTCCTCGTGTTTGAAACCAAAACAGCGTTGTTTCTCTCTAACGGCCGCTAAACGCATCTCAGATTTCCCCTTTAAAAGAACAAACATACAGGGTACTGTATAACAAAAGGCAATCCTCGGTGTAAACGGTATATAATGTTCCAAAAAAAAAAAAAAAACATTTTATTGTCACGGTTACTTCCATGACAATAACATTTAAATAAACAGCGATAATTCAAATCAACATGTCTCATACGCGATGATAAGCAGGAGGGAGTTCTCGATAAGCAAATGTTCCCTTCTCTTCACAGAAGTACGGCCGGTATTTACTGCACGCGTGGCGTCAGTGCTGGCCGTCAACACCAACCGGTAGAACGGCATCACCCGCTCGTACGATGCAGCGCGTGTCCCTCAATTAGAGCATTGCATGACCCCTAACAAGGTTAAAGAGTAGATACGTCACCCGTGAACCCCAAAGACCCCAACTAACAGCAGCACAGCGTGTTCCTTAAAAGACTGCACCAGGGGAAGTAAGGGGAGGGGGGGCCCCAGCACATCAAAGTATTCAGGGAGAAGGGGAGAGAAAAGAAAAAGGACACAACCTTGCCAAGACTGCAGCAGGAAGGCACAGAGTGTGGATATTAATGCAGTACAGTGGTTCAACATTGAGGCACCCCCCCCCCCCATAAAGATATTCATTTTTCAAAGAAAGTTATCGGCGCTTTTGTGCGGCATAACTTTTTCTCCCTAGCACTGTGACCGGCCACTGCAGCCCCCACACCCCAGTGCAAACAAACCCGTGATAAAGATTTAGACCTGTTGGCGTTAAAGCACACGCTTGCCCAAGACTGCAGTAAACTGCAGAAGCAGTGGTTTTATAGTAAACATTTTATAAAACACAGGGTAGTGCACACTGTAGTCTTACTGGGAGGGAGTGGACTGCACCACTTTCCATAAACAAATCTGCAGTGTGGTTACAAGCAGGGACGAAGTAGCAGAAGAGAAAAAAATTTAAATGTTTTAAAAAAAACAAAAAAAAAAACACTACGTACGGGTGAAAGATTACAGTCTCCTGGAACGGTTTCAGTAATTAAGAAAAAAAAAAGACAGAATGTGCACAGTCTCAGACAGACAAAAAAATATATAAAAATAAAAAGAGGAAAATTAGATTGATAGGTGTTCGGTCACGGTGCTCACGAGAGGACACCATGTTTGCACCCTTGGCTGACACAAAGTCACAGGCTGTTTGGGGATTTATTTGTGTGTGTGTGTGTGTGTGTGTGTGTGTGTGTGTGTGTGTGTGTGTGTGTGTGTGTGTGTTGGGGGGGGTACTGTAGGGCAAGCGATGTGTATTTAGTTACACAACGCAAACGCGGTCCCTCCAGGGTGAATTATTGGCATGAGGGGCAGTGAAAACCAGAAAAGTGTAAAAATGGGGAGGCTCCCTCCCCAAAGCCTCCTGTCTTCCACTTGAAGTAAAAAAGGAGTTTTTGAAAACATGATTAGGAGAGCCTGAGTTTGAGCTGAACTGATACCGTTAGCACTGGGATGCAAGAATGGGAGGGCGATATAAATACACTTCTGAGAACGGAAAGAAAAGGGATAAGGTGTCCATCGATAATGAAGTCCGGATGACTTTTGTAGATCAGATCGCGTCTTTATACACACTAGAATAGGCTTTACATAAAGAAAGGCCACCCACAACAAAAACACCAACTGTTTTAAAAAGGACACAAAAGGGGTGAGTCTATACCGCAGTCATGAGGTGGGGTGAACGGGAGTGCTCAGGAAGTGGAATCTCACCACAGCTGCATTCCAGACCCCGCCTTGCCACCACTGGCTCCCATAGTCTACATTACAGAATATTGTTTTCCCCCTTACGATGCAGTCAGCACAGGCCCGATTTGTTGATTGCTCTACCGATCGATTATTGGCATGTTAATAGTCGTTTTCAACAATTGGAGCTTCACCGATCCGGCATGGCAAATATTAAACATGTTCAATATTTACGAGCCAAAATCCTGGGGGGGGGGGGAGACGGACGCCCGCCGATCATAGCTAAGTACGCAGGCAAATGATTGTCACATGGGAGAGAGAGCTATGCAGATTTAAAATGATACCAACAATTAAAATCACAAATAATGTAATCACAACAGAAGCCATAGCAGCAAAAGTTGAAGTGTGTATGTTATTCAGATTGTGGCAGGGATCATATATTAAATATTCATGCCATCTCCGTAACTTTGTCCACTGCATTTTCTGTTTTACCCTTATAACGTTCTGAATAAACATTTGCTAAAGCTTGTTGTTGTGTGTGGTTTACACTTGAGTCTCGTAATTTCTCAGGGGATATTCGTAAGATTTCTGGTTTTGGACTGGGTTGTTGGGGAATACAAGAGGCTGGCGTGTGTGCCGGTTTGGGGGGGGGGGGCTGAGGCTGTGCTTTAAGGCTATAATGTGATTGAAGGACTAATAAAAAAGATTTATAAAAATGCACACACACAACTCTCTATATTCAGTTGAAAAATGTACATGAAACAGGCACCTGTCCAAGATTAACCAATTTACGGCATGTTTTTGCTATAGAACTTGCTTATATTAGAGTGCCGCATAAGCAAAAAAAAAGAAGAAGTTGCGGAAACCATAGCTCCGCAAAATGATCCACTTCTGACCTCGACATTCCTGGAGCCAAGTTGGAATCTTTTGTACGTGTTGACTTGAGGTCCCTGGCCCTGACGCATGTATCGCGTAGTAGAGGAATGTGCTGTGGGCTGCCATCACACCGCTCGGATAAAGACACAAACCAGCGGACTGGACAGAGCCGTCTTCCGTCAGTGTGAACGACAACTGCTGCTGCTGCTGCACCACAGACGGTGGACAGACAGACTGACATGCCTCACTCTGAACGTATAGGGCCAGGTGGCCCGACAGTTAGCGGACAGAATGCAACTGCGGGCTATGCTGGCACTGCACAGGGATCTTCTTTCTGCATAGTGTGCTGCTGCTGCTGTGTACGCGCACACGAGCGTATCATATGTGGTCACACTCTGGCCTGAAGCCTTCACTTAACGGCCTGGGCTAGCTAATGTCTTGAACTGTTGTTAGGTCCTATAGAGAGAAAAACAAAAAAAAAAAAAAACGGAGCAAATGTTGCCCTTTTAATAGAGTTGAGGACAAGGGAACAACAAGGCACTCAGACTATTAAAACTATTCAGAGTGGCAGTAAACAAAAAATAAATAAAACGCACAAAACATTACTTCGGTTTTCCCCTCCTCTCTGCCAAAAAGGCAGACAGACGCTGACGTAAACCATTAAGTAGATGCTCATTTTCACCTCCTGTTTAGAGTTGTTCTGCCATGAGCCACATAGAACCACAGATGTATAACAAAATAAAACAAAAAAAGATTTTTAAATAAACAGGCCTTCTGTGGAAGCAGTAAACACGGGCCAGTTAAGTCTGGAATAAGCGTCTAGACGGATGTCTGAGGGAACCGTGTATTTTAAGCAGAGGCTGTGGCCAGAAACAGCAGAGTTAGAAGCAGACAGACAAACGACAACAGAACTTACTGGGAGCACCAGTGAAGATGATGGAGAACAGGTTGACGCCCATGGTGATGCCATAGAAGACCGGCAGGGCCCTCAGCCCATTGGGCACAGGGTCTTTCTGCAGAAAGACCACCAGGAGCATATTAGGAGAGTAGGTACACTTTTTTTTTTTTTTTTAAAGCACGCTGAACAAACAAGCTGCCAAGTTTTGTTACAAGGTATGCCAGGGTAGCAGCGCTAGACCCATTTCCACTACAGGACATCAGACGATACCATCGTTTTCAACACATTAAAGGAATGTGGGGCCAGCCCCTCAGAAGCTCCGCCCCACACATTGTACATGCACTACCAAGGCTGGGAAAGTATTGTGTGGTGGTTGTGTGTTACAGAGCCATGAATGTAGAAATACCAGATGTTTTCAAAAGTTATTTGCACACAGAACAGGTGTGTGTGTGTGTGTGTGTGTGTGTATGTGTGTATGTATGTATGTATGTATAAAAAAAAAAGAAAAAAAAAAGTGGAATTTGACAAAAGTGTAGAACCTTGCAATCGCTGGCTGACACCACCTTAAAAAACTAAAATAAAATTATACGGAGGAAGGGGGAGGGGCTTGTACATTATATTCTACCAGCTTACCTTTCGCAAGATGAACATGCGCACAAAGTAGAAGACAATACCCGACATGATACCAGACAACAAGGGGCTCAAGAACCACGAAGCAACTGTAAAGAAACGTACAGCACAAATATCCAACAATTAATTTTAAATCAAACACACGTTTTATTGTAAAAACCATGTCAGTGACATTCCTCTGGCTTCTAATAGGTTTTAGGTTTCTGGGGGGGGGTTTTAACTTACCGATGCGAAGAAGTTCAATCCATCTCACCCCTTTTTGGCCATTGGCAACCAAGGAAAAGCCAATTGTAGCACCAACAATGCAGTGGGTTCCAGAGATGGGCAATTTAAGAAAAGAGGCAGCCAGCTGCCACACTGCCGAACCTGATGGGAAATGTACAGATCAAACACACTGATCTGAGTTTTTTTTTTTTTTTTTTAAAGTAAAAATAAGAGTAAGTAAAAATAAATTTAATAAAAAAATAAATAGTGACAATGCCCAAAAAGCGGTAAACCTACAAGCGTCAAAACAATGCGGCAACTCACCGAACATGGCACTCACAGATCCAGCCATCAGCAAATGCTCAGAGCCATTGTACACGTTGATGTCGATGATGCCCTTGCGGATGGTCTCGCTCACCTTGGCCCCGAGGAGAACGGAGCCCAGCGTCTCAAAGATGGAGGCGAGAATGCAGGCCTGCCTCAAGGTAACCACCCCAGAGCCCACCGCCGTGCCGAATGAATTGGCAACGTCGTTGGCCCCCACCGAGAAGGCCAGGACGAAGGCAATGATGAAACCCACTACCAACAGCCAAGTGTACTCAAACATCTGGCCACGGGCTACGGCCACCGTAGTGGCTAGAATAAAAGCACTAGCTGTTGTCGCAGAAACCATTGTGCAACTATGTGAAGGACTACTTCACAATCCAAAAAAAATTTAAAGAAAAAAGGGGAACTATTGAGTTTCAATATAGAATCTCAATTTGAAAAGCAGTTATTGAAATAAGAGGTATTATGGTAATAAATAATGACCAGGAGAAATGAATCCAAAATGTAGCAATGCTACTAAAAATGGAACCAATTACTGTAATTAAATAAATAAATTAATTCAGGAGCTATAGTGTGGGCGTATTGTTATCCTGTAATTTTACTAGATCTGCTGCGAAACCTTTGGTCGGGGGCAATCGCGCATATTAAACAGATGGCCATTGTGGTACAGCTGCTGGTGACCCGAGGTACATCCTGAAAGAGGCAGAGATAGGAGGAGAGCCACTTTAAACAACTTGCCCCCGTGTACATGAACAGCAATATACACACAACAAACTGCAATATAGAGATCAGGTCTCTCCTGGCCCCAACACACACACACACACACACACACATTAGCAAAACACAGGAAGCAATGCACAAAATCACATTGCATAAGGTAGAGAGCG
This sequence comes from Amblyopsis rosae, assembly GCA_025399935.1. Taxonomy (NCBI): domain Eukaryota; kingdom Metazoa; phylum Chordata; class Actinopteri; order Percopsiformes; family Amblyopsidae; genus Amblyopsis; species Amblyopsis rosae. The sequence continues at coordinate 28,590 of JAODTR010028113.1, forward strand.
AAATGCGGGTGAGGCCATTTTTGGAAAACGTCGCAGGAAATTAAGAAAACCAAATTGATTGTAGTACATTTCAAATCAACTCCCTAAAATATTACATTTATATTACGTTAGCATCAGTATCAAATTGTTAAGGACACCAGAAAGGCAAGGCCAAGATATGTGGAAGCCATTATCGCTACGGTATTGATTACTGTGCATGTACACGTGTGGTCAACATAGATCGTCACTCCTTAATAGAAGCCTTCCCGGCAGAGGTAAACGCGAGTCGTGACCACTTGTTACGACCTATATTGTATAGGCCACATTTTCTTCTGAAATTAGCGTTGGATCCCGTACGTACGTACATTCTTTTGACGGGGATTAACGTAATGTCTTACGATAGCCGGGTGCGACTCAAGGGAGAGAGCATTGGAAGTCCCATAGTCTAGTCCCTCTCGTTAATACAAAGAGTACTAGAGAGGTCTAGAAAACTTTGTCCTATTAAGCCTGGTGATGTACTTTTTAAAGACAACTAAGGTGCTCAGATATATATTTAAAAAAAATAGTACATCCCGTTTGTGACGAAAATTACCTGTACGGTCCTGTTACACTACTGTAGCCTGGATTTTCGTCATTTCTTTTTTGCTATTCATATACTACCGTAGTTATTGCAGTACCTGGCTTGACGTAGAAGTTAAATGAAACCCCACACGGTATGCTACCCGAGCAGACGCGACTGACAAACCTTACCTTTCACGTATTCGTGAGAAGTAGTAATGAGCACAAGTACAATTCAAGTGTGTTACGTCAACACCGCGCCTTTGCCGTTACAGTACGCGGGCTAGCGTTCCCGCAAAGTCATTAAAGTACGGCAACGTAACATTGTTTAAGTAGGCATACCACGCAACTCCAAACACTTAACTTAAAAAGGCACACATACCATTTACAAGATAGACTAACTTACCACCCGTTCCACTTGTCAACGCTGTTGTGAACGCGGAATGCTAGCAGGATAGCTAATTAGCCCGCGCACAAAACGTATGATATGGCGCGGGTTACGGTAACGTAACCTTTAGTGGTAATATTAGACAGTTTCCCAGCATACAAGCGTCGTTATCTCCGTGTGCTTCTTTCACGCTGGATCGGCTTCGATGTTGATGAAAAACCCCAGTCTCAAAATCCAGAAATATCCAGTTTGAATGACCGACGAACGTCACTGCAGCGTGCTACATTTGCCGGTATAAGGCAGCAGGGCAGGCGGTTCTTTTTTTATTGCTTGTGTGTGTGTGTGTGTGTGTGTGTGTGTGTGTGAGAGACGCTCGGGGCGGACCATGAAGCGGACTCACCCTACTATCCCGATCCGCCCCGCCCAGTGTGTCGTCCGCCAGCGTGGGGGAGAGCTGCTGCGCAAAGGCGGCTCGGTACCGCCGCTGAGTCAGTCTACATAGCTGGTTCGATGCTCACAGCTATTTCTATAACAGTCAGGGATAAACACAGAACAAAGACAGCAGGACTTTTAACGCAAAATACCGTTTAAAGGTTCAATTATATTAAGTAGACCGCATACGCCTACACGAAATAGGCATATCCTAGGCTAATTACGCAAAATAGATGATCTCTCTAGTGGTATTTATTAATGAAATCTAGTGTCTATTTCGTGCTAACTATTCAAATTATAATTTCATATGGGTTTCTTGTCCAGTGCAGCGGGGTCTAGAAAGAGTAAAGCGAAACAATTACAATTGAATGCGCTCTGCTGTTCAAATAGCCTGCATGTAGTAGCCTATATGCAAAATGATCATGATCACGCTGCAGAAGGAACGGGAAGAGTATGCCTATGTGATCTAATTAGAAGGTAGATAATGGTTTTTTTTTTAGTTTTTTTTTTTACTTTAGTTACAGGAAAAATAAGGATGAGAATAATTTGCTCCTTCAGACAATGTGGACAACATGGATGACAACCCTAACCTTACCTGGTTGTAAAACTCTTAACACAAAATAAATGCAAATCAAACTGTATCGGTGAAAGGGTCAGGGATATGATGATACCGGGAATGTCAGATATTTCACCAGAAGAGTGAAACATTCCTTGGAAAATTGTCAATATTGGATGGTAAAAATCGCAGCAATATGTAATTAATTAAAGTTATTAATTAATTATTTAATCAATCAATCAATCAACCAATCACTTGGCTATTTTGTAAGACAAAAGGGTCTTTTCCAAGCAGTAAATGGCGCCATCTGGTGTACATTGTGTTAATTGCATACACATTTACTAAATAGTTCTTGGAACTATCGAATAAATTTACATAATTTTGTATCAAACTACACCATCTGTTACATTTTGGTAATATATTTGGTTACATCTGTGACGTACAGTAGGCAACATAAAGCAACAAATAATAATGTTGTATTGAATGGAGCACGACACACATAAAATAGCCTGTAAAATGACAACATGCCTTTTCTGTTTTGTTTGGGTTCGCATTCCATTATACAGTGAAAATAGAGGGGGAGAATAAAATTATTTTCCCAATGTACATTTCACATATTGACCTGACATGCTGGTGGACCGAGACAGACTCTTTCTTTCACCTATTAGAGTACACAATAAACAAGCTCTAGCTAATCAGCGTGGGTTTTGTAAATGAAGGCGGGTCTATTTAGTGGGCGTGAAAGTGACAGACGAAAGGGGAGGTCAAACGCTTTGCCCGTGGTACAGTTTGAAACCCAGAAGCTAACGAGTGGTGGAAACATAGGCATACAGGTTATGCATGTACAGGCATGTCTTCGCTGAGAAACTTACACGGGTTGGTTGATTGACCTTGTGTCTATAAGGATGTGTTTTACGTTTTGCAGTGGTGCAGTGTCAAAGCATCTTATGGCGTAGTGCTCTCCAGCTAACTGAGATAGCGCTAGCTAGCAACAGTGCTACAAAACGCATGCTCCTTCCCTCGGTAAACACAGCTCAGAATGAGCAGCTAGCACCATAAATAGTTTGTATTTGAAGGTGATGTTACCGGTGTGTATATGGTATATACGTAGGTTAGTTGCGACAGCTTGCTTATATTGAGTATTAACCTTTTGGAACCTATAGGTTGACAATCGGCCATGTTTCAATCTGTGCCCAGGCGTCCGATTTCCGAAATCGGCGTGCACGCAGTACGGCTTCAAAGCAGAAGTGCGTGTAGGTCGAACACCAGCACGGGCAACGGGAATTCCGAAAGGGTCGGATGGCTGGGGAGAGGCATGGGCTTGCTTCTGTCATGGCTCCAGAAAGCAGGTGCGGGCACCCATTTGGCATCTGGCAAAAAGAAGCACGGGTTGCTATTCTTATTCGCCAACCATTGTAGCTTTGTGACTGGCCAAAGGCTGCGACGCGCCTACCAAATTGGCGAGCTTTACTCCAACCTGTACTCTGAGCGGACCCGGTGGACGCTGGTTGGTAACATATGGCGCAGACTTAACAAGCACGCTCGGACGGGTAAACTACTTGCGGCGGTGGCTGGCATATTCATGTGGGAGAACGAGAAGATACAGGACGAGGAAGTTCGCAGGTATGTTAAACAAGCGCCTCTAGTTATAACTCATGTGCTGTTGTAGAATTAACTAATGTCGGTAATGCCAGACAGTATTCCAAGATGATAATGGGGGGTGTGATACCTGCGTTTTTGCAAAGGTGTGGGTTTGAACTGCAAGCGCTGGAGGCCGTCAAGAGACTGAGCACCCTCTCCGGGCCTGCAGCGGGACAGGCAGACATTGGCTGGGAAATGGTGATGGAGAAGAAGAACTTCCGGGTGTGGAAGCGGCCCATGCCGAACAGCCACCTATACGAATACAGAGGTCAGCCAAACCAGCCGCTGCGTACTTGTGTAAATGTGACATCGAAGCATGTGTGCTTGGCACAGCCGCTGTAACCTGAGGTGTAGCGGTGCTCTTGCTCTGCAGGTGGTGTTGGTTGTATTTATTCTGTTTGGTGCTGACAAAGTTATGTGTCATTCCCATTCCCCTCCCACGTCTTAGTTTTGGGTTCCTACAACGATGTCACACCAAGGCAGTTCTTCAATATTCAGGTATGTAATTTCCACGTAGGAAGTTTTGAATTGTGGTGAATCTATATAATACAATCTTTATACTTGGTGCATTTTACTAGTCATTACTGTTTGCGTTGTAACCATCTTGGCGTTATAACCATTGTTAAATTGTCTTGGTTTTTGTGGTACATTTGTAGTTGGGACAGTTTTTTAAACGTGCTCAGCACAACTCTACAATCGCTGCAGATTCCAGTATGTAATCGTGCAGTGCATGAGTGCTATATTAAGGCCCTGTCACTCCCCTATCCCCCAGTTGGATACGGAGTACAGGAAGAAGTGGGATTCTCTGGTTATCAAGCTTGAAGTGGTGGACAGGGACGTGGCCACAGGCTCTGAAGTTGTTCACTGGGCCACACACTTCCCAGTAAGTCACTGTCACCAGCGTTTGTGCCCTCCAGAATGTATTTAATTTGTTCAGTCGTGTGTGCTCAAAAGGTCACTAGCTGTATGTTGGTGAAAATATCATAACCGTGTAGCGTTTGCCTACATGTTAAATCTAGCTAAAATGAGTCCTTGTTTTTGTATCTAAAGTTGTAGTGTGTAATTTTGGGTTACAAGTGGCTCCAGTTGAGTTATACCTTGTGTGCATATTGGTAAGCTCAGGCATGTCGGGGTTTGAACCTGTGACCTTTTGGCTGTGAGTGAACCGCAACCCTCTCCTGCGAGCCATGGGGCACATACACACACTACACTCTAGCGTAGGGCTGCACGATTAACTGAAAAGTAACCGAAAGTCAGAACATCTAACGACGTAATACTAGATTTGAGGTCAAATCATGCAGCCCTACTCTAGTGTGGCGTGTTGTCCAGTCTTGTTCTTGGTGCTGACGTCATCTTAATGTAGTTTACTTTGAACTGAAGGATTTAATGGGCAATACAAAACATTAATTTCTGCTTAAATACTTTGTGTGGAAACATTACCACTGTCTACAGTACTACTAACTGCAGTATAAATATGTGCATACTGCGCACGCACGCACGCACGCAAGGATCTCCTACTACTGTCTACAGTAGTACTGCAGTATAAATACCAAGCTGCTTTGCCCATTACATTGCTTAGCGATAACTAACTGTAGTTTGTCACCCCTGGTCCTTATTTGTGTGCTACCCCGCCCCAACACAGTATCCAATGTACTCGAGGGACTATGTATACGTGCGGCGCTACGACGTTGATGTAGAGAACAACCTGATGATCCTCGTGTCCAGGTAGGTGTCTGCCAGCGGCCGAACATCTCTTGCCACATATCTCCATTGTGACACGTGGCCTAGTTAGTAAAGCGGTGTTTCAATGCTGTCGTTTTAGGGCAGTGCAGCATCCGCACGTCCCCGAAACTCAGGAGTTCGTGAGGGTGCATGCCTATCAGTCGAAGATGGTCATTCGCCCGCACAAGTCCTTTGATGAGGTTGGTGGCAAACGTTGGCTTATTTTTATTTTCCTTCTTGTTATGGCCGCCGAGGTTTGAGTTAGTTAGTTTTTTGTATAAAAACAACAAAAAAAAACATGTTATTATTTATTATTCGTCTCTTGTCATGGCCGCTAAGGTTTGAGTTAGTTGGTTAGTTTTTTTTAAAAATTATTTTATTATTCCTCTCTTGTCACGGCCGCTAAGGTTTGAGTTAGTTGGTTAGTTTTTTTTTTATTATTATTATTCCTCTCTTGTCATGGCCGCTGAGGTTTGAGTTAGTTGTTCTTTTACTTCTTTATTTTATTTATTTATTATTCCTCTCTCGTCATGGCCGCTGAGGTTTGAGTTGGTTGTTGTTGTTTTTCTTCTCAGAACGGGTTTGATTACTTGCTGACATACAGTGATGATCCCCAGACGGTCTTCCCCCGCTACTGTGTGAGCTGGATGGTGTCTAGCGGTGAGCGCCTTTTTGTCATCGGAGCGATTTGAGCGGATTAACCGCTTACATTGATAGATGTAAGAGTAGAGCTCAATACACAAGCGCACACAATGCATACATATGTAGAGGTTACAATACATTGTTGTTATTGTTCAGCTCTTAAAATGGAACTTTTATTTTGTTAAGAAACAATCTTTCCAATTTATCTTTTTTTATATGGGGGACACAATGGGAAATCTGAGCCCTTCAGTCATGGTGGTTATTGGCCGGAAAGATGCAGGCTAATAAATACACCTGTAAACGAAGTACAATTGGACTGTACTGTGCTAGATAGCTTTATTTCAATTCAATTGTAAAAATATTCATACTTACGTGAGGATATTCCTGATTATCACGATAATGGACATTCACCACAATACAATTATCGCCAGTATTTATATCACGATAAATTATAATATCGTCCTTTCCCTACCACCAGCCCATCATGATCATTTGTCTTCATGGCAACTGTCTGAATTAAAAAGACAAATGTAAGCGTAATTTACACAGGGATGCTCTTTGTGCCAAATACATCCACAGTGGATGCTCAGTTTGGCGTGGCATGTTCTCGATTGTGTCAGCTGCCAAACTCCCGTTCTTACTGTGGGGTTAATGTGGTTTGACATTTAGGCTGAAGAAGCTCAATGTCAAGATAGCCAGGCTATGAAAAGACTTGTGAAATTTGTGACTGCAACCATCCCAAAACATTTTTAACGACTACATTAGATTATAATCACGGGATCATTCACGTTGTTGATCCAAATAAATGTAGTTAAATCTTGACAAGATGGGGCTTGCCTTGGCCTAAATCAGTTGTTGTAGGAGCACCTGTCTTAAATCAGTCAAGGCTAATTTGCATATTTGCAGCAGCAGTTCCAGTACATTTACTTATTTTAATATTTTGTTTTAAAAACGGTTAAGATGCTGTAGGCAGGGGTTTAGAGTGTCAGCCAGGGCAGATATTCCCTCAGAGCATTTCACTCACTGATATCTGACTGATGCCTATGGCATTTCTAACAAAATACACACAGTCTATAGCTCTTACGTGAAGCGCCTCTTTAACATTTGACATCAAACTCCCATGTTTTTCAAACCCAAGAACGTTTGCCTCCTCTGCCAGGAATGCCCGACTTCCTGGACAAACTCCACACCGCTGCGTTAAGGGCCAAGAACCTGGAGGTGGATATCCACGACTACTACGTGAGCGTGGTGAAGCCCAACGAGGCCAACCGGCAGCCCGGGCCGGACCGCCTCAGCGCCGCGGGAAACACGGGCGGCCCCGGGCACGTCTACGCCTGACGCGGCGTGCGTTTTGCAGAGAACCGGCAGCAGTTTGAATCTAACCCGATGCCAAGATGGCGTCCAGTCCCATAACCACCTTCAGACTGTCGAGTTGCCTGTTTTTTTTATTCGTCCTGGTTGAGTGGTCGGGGAGGGGGGGGGGGGGGTCATGAGCGTAGGATGCAAAGGCAGTGCGTCATTGAGCCTTCCACGCACCGTGAGGGTGAAGTTGCCCCTTATTAAGGCAAAACTAAACTCTCGGCACTAGCTCGTGAAACTGACCCAAGACACCCTTAATGCAGAGACACTGTTGCCGAAGCAACGCTCGTTTCATCATCATGTTTCGTCTTTTGCATTTTACTGGCCAACTTCTGGGGAAGGGGGGGTGTCACTTCAAATGAACCATGTTGCAGTGCTAATGTGTCCCATCATGCAATTTATTTTAAAGCAAGCTTGAATGCAAAATGTTTTCACTGTTGGTTTCTGCTGATATTTGGACATGTCGTATAAACGTGCAGTGTATCCTGTCTGGTAAACCTGTGACCATGCCGTCTACACTGAAGAACTGAGGGGCTGTTGCCAACATGTCCGTGTTTCTCTTGATCAACAGGGTGGTAAAGATGACTACAAAAACACAATGTTGTGCTTCAATGTGACGGTCTGCTCCCCGGATTGAAGCTTGCCCATCTCTAATGTTGTGACAGCGATAAATCTTTTTTTTTTTTCTTTTTTTTTTTTGCTATCAGCAAAGTCCAGATTTCAAGATGTCCGTCCCAGTGTTACTTTGTGGGAAAGGAGAGTTTCATTCAATGGCCTTCTGAGGATCACCAGGCGTCCTCCAACTGGCAAATGGTGTCTTTCGACCCCACGACCCTCACATGACAATGATACTTTTGGCTCTTCATTGCCCTTGCAGTGCGACCGCCCGGCTAGTTAACAGGCCGGAAGCATGCCTACATACTATATATTAGCACTTGCTACACCTCAGAAACGACCTTATTTTACTTGAAAACATTGACATGTCACCCTGATAACCCAGAGTAAACAAATAATGATTAAACATGTTATGTTTGTAACAGCCAGCACTATTGTTTTGCACTAGTGTTCATTTTTATTTTATTGCATTGTACAGCAGTTTCTACATTCACCACTGATATCAGAACTTGCGTGTTGAAATTCCTTGTTTTTGCAAGAAACTCATTTCATGTTTCCTATTATTTTGGAGGGTGTTGGCTGTTATACAAACATGTATTTCCCATTAAACAGACATGGACCTAATCCTCATCATTTATGACATTTAACAGTTTGCAGGCTATGTTGTGAATGTATAATTATACCTGTGTGTTGTGGGATGTAATATAGCCTGGTTAACATCACCGTTTACAACCTGACAGCCAACCCAAATGGACTACATTTTGCCTAAAGAAATAAGTAGAATTGTTTTTAATATCTCTTATTGAAGGGTCTGATTTTATGAAATAAATCCCATTTACAAGTAGTACAGTTAGTATTGTGTTAAAAAGCCATGTCTAAAATTAGTTTTTAATTATTTACGCGTTTTCTGCTTTGTCAGAACAATTAGCATTATGTGAGACGTGAAATATAGAAGGGTTGGGGGAGGATATGTATTGTTAGACCTTTTGTGAAATGTATAGCTAAGAGGAGCATTATATTGTCATGGAGCCATATGTGATGTTGGAGGTCACTGATAGGCATTCTGCTGTACCATCTATGAAGTCGTATTTCATCCCACAGTAGTCCAAATTTTTTTTTCTTTCCTGCAGGCAGTATAACATTTGTGTCTACTAATTGCCGAGTCTTTTAAATGTTTTATTTTTATTGCATATAATAAAAAAAAAAAAAGATAATTATGACATGATGCACTTGTAATTTTCACGACTAATAGGCTAAAATAAATTGATTTGAACAGCATGTATCCAGGCTTGTGTTCAGTTATTGAGTGTACACAATGGTTGAATCAGACACCCAAAGATCTACACTCATCTTTACGTGCAAGCTTATATGTGCCACCAACAGAGAATCAATCCTTCATTTGCTTCATGCCGTTCTCTAAAGGGATCTTTCTCGTGCTGTGTCAGTCGGTTCTTAAAACAGTGACTTGCATTCAAACAATCAGTTTATTTTCTGTCGATTATGAAATTATTATGGTGCAAGGATTCAGCGTGTTTGGCCTTTTTCCATTTGTCCTTAAAGCGTCTCCTCTTTTGCAATAATACATTTTCCAACCTTATTCTATATTATTTTGCAATGGAGACAATCTGAAACACGCTAAAATCTTTGGTGAGAATTTTGTTGCTATTGTGAGAATGTATTGATGTATTATGTAAACAGATGTTTAACTAATCAAAAATCATAGGTAGCAAATGTATTTAAAAAAAACAACTGAATTACAAAAGACAACTGGCGTATAATTTACAATGGATTAAATATTATTTTACTTTTTATGAAATAGGATTTTTTATTTGTATAATCTATCAGAAAAGTAGACTCCTGATAGTTACATTCTATGCACTACAAGAAAGGCTGGGTCTATAATTTACTATGATATTAGATAGATACAATAAATATAAACATATATCCTTATCTGAGAGACTCCTTTATATTATTTCAACATGTTAGTCTAATGTATAAACCATATTTTTTATTACGTAGATATAATTTAATAGAAAAAAAAGAAACAACTCAAATGTATAACAGTTTATTTTTACAAATTCTATCTGAGACTGAATAAATATGAATTTCACATTTTATCATCTTATCTGTAACATAAAGCAGTCAGCAGTAATAATTAACTGAATGTTCTGTTAACATTTGACCTATACCATCTGATATTAGAAGCCTCGGTTAATTCATAAAAGCAGTATAGCACTTAGTGTTATTACTTATATCCACAAATCTTCCACATGGTCAGCTTCTCACAGAAACGACCAAAGTGTTAATTGTAAAATCCTAGTTCAGCATTTGTCCAAGCAGTTTTAGGTTATATTTTATTAGATTGTATCAAACAGAAAAATACATTAAATACCGTCAGTTACTACTGTAGTATTATTAGTGTTATTCGACAATTGTTGCCCGTGGCCTGTGTTGAATGAATCTGTCCATTTCTCTAGAGGGTTGTAGGTCTTCAATGTTCACTTATGTACAGCATGTTGTCGTATAATAGAGACTGCATTGACGTTGGACCGGTAACGAAAGATGGCCAACATGGAGGAGCAGAGCAGAGTTTGGCAGCAGATCGGTGCTCACAGAGCTCCAAGGTGCTTGGTATAACCATGGACAGAAGCATCACTGCATGGTTAGATCAAGCACAATGGAGTCCCCAGCAGATACATCCTGTTAACCTGAGATACCTCATGAGGTAAAATGCTCATCCAGGCTGGTTAAAACAGCAGTTTTCACAATTTATTACTTTTATGGACCCAAAGTGGTTAGCAGGCTATGACACTTATTTTTACAACACATATATAGTCTAGACAAGATAATACACAAGAATAAAGTCTATATATATATATACTTACATACATATATTTATTAAACCCAAACATATACATACATCCAATAATGTAATTTAAATAAATACTGTATATGTAAGAATTTTTTTTGAATATTTAAATTAGAATTTAAAATATTATTTCAAACTAATCTCTTGACTGCTCAAATGCTTCCCATGACCTCCACTCAGGGAACCTAAGACACAAACCAAATTAAAAAAAACTTATGTTAAGGTTACAAAGCAGACATCTTTTGTTATACAGTAATTATAATAAGATATGGGTCAGTCCCTATGACCTACGATCATTAAAGTGCAAAAAAAAAAAAAAAACCTGAATCGGTAAAAACTCCAGAAAGAAATAAAATCGTGGTGGATAAAATAATTCCCAATGCCTTTTGTCCTTCCAACAGGTCTGCGGTCCGTCTCGGTCCAGATGCACGGTTGAGATGAGGCGGCGGTTTTGCGGGTGTGAGGGAGGGGCTCCGGGCTGTAAGGAGTGATGAACTAAAATGACAGCGTTGCGTTGAACGAGTATGAGATAAAGGGAAATGTTCGTAATACACTGCGGCTATCTGCAAAATGTAAAAAAAAAAAAACGAAGAAAAAAAAAAACGTGAACATGGGTCACACTGCGGAAAAAAATGGACACCACCCTTCCTGCGCACAAACTGCGACAAACCACGCCCTCCCGTCAGTCACACCCTCTACAAACACCTTTTCACGAAGTAAAATATACTATTCTACACAACTACGATTCGAACATTTGAACGTTCAAATGGCAGGCTTTCCAACTGGCCAGAAAGATGGACTTCTAATGAAATTACTACTTGTTCGGAGTCATGGACGTTTTTAAAACTGATCAATGCTAACGTAGTTTGGGCGGCATAACGGTAAGCCTGTTAGGAATTTTAGTGTCTCACAAAGAGGATAAACATCAAGCTTTTTTTTAAATGGCTAAAACAAAACAAATCATTCATAGCAGCAAAGGGCATCAGTGGACTAGACACTTTAGTTCACTGATTTATTCCTTCTTTAGAAGACAGACCACTCATCTTATCAGGAGCGAAGATACTGATGATGTAGTTCTAACCATGTTACAGTCACCGGACAGATACCCAGATCACCTTTAAGGTGGTCTGTCCAGAAGGCTCACCAATCCTGTTACCCACTTCCTATCCCAGGTCCCTAGGGACAACTTACTTTAAAAGGCTGGTGTCATAATCAACTTAAAGCTCTGCTACTGTCAGACACTGTAGGATGAAATAAGATAAGCATTCAGACACCGGAGAAAAAAAAAAAAACACACATTTGCAACAATGGATGTCATAACAAAATACAGATACTTTAAACACTATCTGATAAAATGGTTCGATTGTTTAAAACGTTTATAGTCAATATTTTTCAAATATTGTGAGACCAAATAGGTTCTAAGTTTAATTTAAAATAAAACTTAAAAACCCAAATGGCTTTTGCCTGGTTTTCCCCCTCTTGAGAAACATGTAAGCGATGAGACGTTTAAGATGGATGGTGACTCTAGTAGTATAGATTCTAAGTTTAATTTCAAATAAAACGTATAAACCTAAATAGCTTTTGCCTGGTTTCCCCCCCAACCCCCTTGAGAGAAATGTAACAGTGATGAGATAAGTTAAGATGGTGACTCTAGTACTTAACTACTACTGCAAACCAAATCTACCTACGGGTCCAAATTAAGTCACCTGAACCTGATGATGGACTTAAAGTCGCATTCTACCAAACAAAGTGCAAAAGACCTAACCCAATGAAATCGATCCCAGAACATATTCGACATCTCATACAACAAGCATTGTTACCTTGAGTTCTCATCGCATGTTCATACGTAGGAGTAAATGGAAGAAGGTCACGTCTAGCGACTAGAGACTTCTGAGGGGACCCCCCGCACCCTCTTACTGGCCCCGGCCATGGTGTGTGGGGAGCAGGGACGGCTCCGACGGCTGGCTGGGTCCCACCAACCACCACCTGCCCTCCAGGCAGGAGGAGAACTGTCCAGACGGGGCGTGCGTTCGCCAACACCCCCCAAGGCTGCAAGCCCCGCCCCCCCGGGCTAGGGGGGGGGGGGGGGGGGGGGGGGGCGGTCACGACCTCCTGGGATAGGTGGGCATTCGGGACGGACTTGAAGTGGGCGGGGTTGGGCGAGTTTGGAGGAGAAAGGCTGGGGGGGCATTTTGAGTTCCGCATTTCATAAATATTAATACAGTGGTCCCCCCTTCTCTAAAGGGGGCAGAATCTTTAATTTGGTTAGTGGGGGGAAGTGCTTTACTCAGTTAATGGCTTTTATTAGTGGCTGGTCCTCGACTCTTTCATTAGCTAAAGTGCTGCTATAATTTACAAGCGGCAGGAGGAGGGGGAGGAGGGCCTGGCTCTGTGCTTGACATGCAGCAGCACCACTGCATCTTCCTCCCCTCGGACGGACCTCCTGGTTCATGATGAAGACTAGAGAGAATATCTTCTGTAGAATACTTAAGATCCCAACCCGAGCGGGACGATGTAAGTGTTTAGTCTTCCTTGGAAAAGGACATTTTGTTTGTTTGTTTGTGGTGTGGAGGATGTTGAGAATATGAAGCGTTTTATTTAATGTAAGATTGAAATATGAGTCATTGTTGAAAAGTAATGGCAATGGACGTGTTCTTCTTTAAAACGTAGGACATCACTTTCTTTGACATATGCAATAAACAATTTGATGGTCAAACCTAATGAATTCAGTGTTCATTTTGTTATGCTATCATGATCTCAGAATCATCTTACATTTACACATTTGAGCTCTACAGTTGGACTTGACTCTTTATAGATTCATTATATAACTTCAGATATGCTTACATACTGTACAATATATATAATGTATGCTACTTTCAACAAATCCTGACAGGATTTAAGGTTTACTTTTGATATTCTCAGAAAATAAGGTTGTATGTCATGCTATGGGCAATTATTTGCTTTAATGTTGCAATCCAGAACAAACGTTTATTATTCTGTACTTAATAAAGTATACAATTGATAAAAAAAAAAAAAAAAAACATTTGGGGTGGCACAGTGGTAGAACAGGGCGATAGGTGATCAAGACCTCGCTTGTTCGAACCCCGCTAACTCCACACCAAGTGTCAAGGTGTCCTTGAGCAAGACACCTAACCCTAACTGCTCCCGGTGGTCAGGTATCACCTTGCATGGGGCTGACATCACCATCGGTGTGTGAATGGGTGAATGTGAGGCAAATAATGTAAAGCGATATATAATGCAGCCATTTACATTTGAAAGATATTTCCAGGCCAGTATATAAGTAGTAGCAATAATTAATAGTACCATATATACAGACCACATCCTCTGATTCAAGTCCAAATCCATGGTATATTTCAAGCATGATCATACATAACATTTAGCATACGCTTTTATCCGAAGCGACTTATAGAACAATAAGAAAAGCAAGAGTTCAGCAGCCATCGTTAATAACTAGGCAGCGGGAAACGCGGGCGTCGCAGAACACTCTAGGACCTGATGGAACACTTCTCATTTGGCTGTGGGCTGTACGGGGAACAGAACAGCTGGCGTAAAACATCCGCAGATTGTGTCAGAGTGAATGAACTGATTAACCCGAGTGACCGTCCCTACTAAAAGGAATGGGGGGGGGGGGGGGGGTTGCTGCTACTAGCCTGATTGACTGCCGTCATCATCAATGGCATATAAATCACCAGGCGGGGAGGGCCTGGATAATGAAAGCCCCTCTCCCGGGAGGTTTACGTGAGGAAACAGGCGGGACGGGAGACTCACGTGTTGCCCTGATTTGATGAAGCATTCCGTGATGCTTTTTGCGGTGGACTGTACGTGGCACATTAAATCATCTTCATTTAAACCGCTAGCTGCCTGCTATTCAGTAACAGCCTTCAGATTAAACGTTGACTTGCTTCCCTGTTTGGCCATAACTGTGTGTTTAAATAGGTATGACCAAGTAAAATTAGACGGTAATGTAAATACTTGTTTCTTTTAGTTTTTTTAATTCTCAACAATTAAATGGAGGGAAACGGTTTGGTAGTTTTTCTTTATCCAGAGTAATATGCGTTGTGTAAACTCAGCATATATTTGTGGATTGTAAAAACATTTTTACACACACATACCATTACTTGACTACATATTCATTTATTTGTTTCTTTCCTGAGCAACCTACATATTTATCATATGTAGGATGTAAAATGTGCCTTTACCTACAAATACTTAAAGCTAAGAATATAATGAAAATGTATTATGTACTACGTGGTAGTGAACAGAATGGCTAATTTCTTAAGTGGAATGAATCACACAGTGAAAAGAAACTACACGAGTGACATTTTTAAAGTCTAGATTTTAATTTGATAGCGCATTCTTTGATATTCAATATGAACCATTTGTTGTGTTACACCTTATATACTGTGGGAGGGAGGACTTAATGTTGCACTGACATTTCATATTAAGTTAGCACAGCAGGTTAACACGCGCTCGCGTGGGTGCGGTCGACGTTTTCACCGAGGCTCCATAGACTGCAGCCCCTTCTAACTGTACACAGGCTGCGCGGGCCACCGACGTCTCCCTTACTTCTTCACCAGCTGGATGACGTCCTCGTCGTCCATGACGTGATCCTTTCCCACCTTCTGAGGGTTGTGCTTCACCGAGGAACCCCACACCAGAGCACTAACGGACAAAATAGACAGTTACTAACCGAAAAGACGTGCTCACTGGCTGCATAGGCGCACGCATGGAGACTAAAACCCCACGATATGCACTGTAGCAACACTGCACAGCAATAAGGTGTGTGCAATGTGTTTGTACAAACTGCTGAAAAGAATGAGCCGAAGTAACTCAAGTCCCAGTACTTACTATTTTAATTCCTTGATGAGGTTTTTGTGAATTTTTAAGCAGAAGTCCTCCACAGAAGTTCTTTCATCCGGGAGCACCACAGGCGATGTGTAGTCAGGCAGTTGGCCTTTAGGTTTGGTGTAGCTGCGAATGACAAAGGCAAAGTGAGTCAAATGTTCTACGCTACGCCTGCTTGAGCCCTAGCAACACATGAACAAACCGGCCTAATTACATGCTAATACATACTGGTTCCTATGGAATGGTTATTATAGCTTTATTGTAATAAATACGTGGTCGTATTTATAAAGAAAGCGTTTGGTTTACTCATTTGGGTATTTTAGGACTAATCTCCCCATCTTTGCCACCCCCTGGTGGTTTCAGGTGGAACATCTTACATGCGCACTAGCTTCAGGTAGTCCCAGATCTTCTCCAGCAGGTCGTCAAAGTTCCAGCGGTGGTGGGCCGAGATGGGAACACAATGCGGGACCTTGTAGATGATGTCCAGCTCTTCAATGGAGATCTGGTCAATTTTGTTGAGCACATAAATACAGGGGAGGTAGACCCTGTAGAGACAGATAGGGTTGCTAGGGTTTTGCTAAAAGAATTATATACAATTATACGAACAGCCCTTGTTACTAAGGACACTGGTTGTTTATGTGAGGATGCACGAGGTCAGGACTTCATTAATATAACACTTTTCCAACCTTCCGGCATTCAAAGGAGGGTTTGTCCATTTTTTTAATATTTAAAAAATGGACAAACCCTCCTTTGAATGCCGGAGCGTCACTCATAGATCTTCTCAAGAACGGGTTTGAACAAGGCGCTGTGCTGGCTCTAGTTTTCACCATCTTTGCAGTACCTCATTGCCTGTATTGCTAACTGATGAGCTAGGGATGGACAATATTACCTCAAATCTAAATTCATTAATTGAAAAGTTTAATTGAAAAGTGTACCTCGATTACGATTAATGAACGATTATTTAGCCTTTGTTTTGTTTGAGTTCTCAGATAGCTTCCACGCAGCTGACTGAGGGGGCGGAGTCACTTGACTACACACTCCGTAGTTAAAAGTATAAATAGTTATTTTGTAAAAGCAGGATCATTTAGTTTTGCTAGCAAAGTGCTACAACATTAAATAATGAAAGCTACATGGAGTCATAATTATTAGCTTCAAGTCAAATATATTGACAGTCAGTTATTTACATACCCTGCTGTGTTATTACGGTACCCTGCAGTAGTACTGTGTCAGTAACCTATCATGCATTTGGAAACGGTGAGAGCTGCCTTCAATTTATGCCTACTCAACCAACAAATTGTAGGCATTTCGGCCTGAGATATTTCAGAACCATTACTGCAGTGTTCCGTGCCAGTGACGCGAAGTTTAAGTCCGATTTACGTTTGTCGTGGTTGACCCTATTGATAGTAGGACAGCAGCGTTTTTTTCTCAGTAGATATTACTTGTTTATTGCAGTTCATGGATTATTGCTGTGCCTGGGATTGTCACGATATCAGGATAGGTCCAAGGTCACAACAAATAGTAATATCTGTAAAACATGCGTATTTCTGACGCGATTGATTTTTTATGTTATTTTAAAAAAACGACCTGGGAAAATCACGTCGGTTAGAGGTTCTGTATTTCGGTTTCGATTACTTTTCGGTTAATAGTCCGGCCCTATGATGAGTTATAAAAAAAGTGAAGGGAAGACCAGCAATAGAGACCAAAACTGTTTTTGAACCAGGCTGTAAACATGTATATTTTTTATGTCAATTCTGTAATTTTAACAAGGGAGTCTATGGAGATTGACTCCCTTTTGCAGCCCGCCTCGAGTGGCCATTCGATGAACTGCAGATTTTGGCGCTGGTATTCATTTCTCAGCACTGGGAGGTTCCAGCTCGGTTTGCCACAGTGCCAACGGAAAAACTAAACGTCGGAGGCGGAGCGTGTCCGGCCGCTCACCTGTTTCCCTCCACCACGTCGATGAGGTCGTCTGCGGTGGAGTCGCTGCGCAGGGTGATGTCGGCGTTGTGGATCTTGTACTCGGCCAGGATGCTCTTCACCGTTTCACCGTCCAGCTCGCTCTGGGCGCACTGAGCGACAGAAGCCATGTCACTCAACACAGAGACAGATGCCATGTCACTCAACACATCACTCAACACACAGACACCATGTCACTCAACACAGAGACAG